>JABCMJ010038113.1:0-15170 GCA_014822125.1 Arbutus unedo | reverse complement strand
TATGTTTTTTATGCCATTTCCTATGCACTTTATAATTATACCCCCCCCCCCCCCCCCCCTCTCTCCAAAACATGTAGGCAATATATTTATTTTGCAAGTTTATTTGGTAGTGCCCAATCGATTATCGACAGCGACGATGAGATTACGCCGAAGATCACTCCAATTGGCCATCGGAGATGACAATGATTGTTAGAGAATATTTGTGAAAGAGTATTGAATTATATTGACAATAAAAAAATAGATTTTATGTTGGTTTAAGACTCTCTCAAGGGCATTTTAGATTTACTCTCATATTTTTCCTCCAAAATTACTTTTCCGTTTACAAATCTCACGAAAGACTAACAGAAGAGGTCAAAATGACACACTAAAATACTTCAAGGGGTGATAGTGACACTAAATTTTTTTAAGGAGTGAAAGTGATTTTAAGTGATAATTTAGGAGATGTCCGAGTAATTAAGTCAACTTTCATGCAATGTGGTCGGGTCACATTAATACTGTGCTATATTAAAACTTGGAATGAGGATCCTCTCTAGTCCCTTCTATCATGTTTGACTTAACAGTGGGCTCTTCTCGGATTCACTCTGATTATCGGAATTGTTCAACTTTTAGACCTTGCCAAGAAAATGAATCATGTCAAAAATTGTGTTAATCAGATATCGTTTAAATAGGCTTTTGAATAACATATATTGTGAAAAATAATTTTGATCATCGAAGTAGGTCCAAGAAGAACCCACAAATGAGCCGGACAAGATGGTCAAGTCCCTTTGAGGTACTTGAAAGGATCTCAGTCTAAAACTTAGATTGATTTAGACCGCAAAAAATTAGGTTTAGACAAACAACCATATCTTGTTTTCATTCAATGGAAATCAATTATCTAAATAACTTCTATGTAAGAATCATTGTGAATTCTCTTTGATGATCGGAATTGTTTAACTTTTAGACTTTGCCAAGAAAATGAATCATGTCAAAAATTGTGTTGATCAGATATCGTTTAAATAGGCTTTTGAATAACATATATTGTGAAAAATAATTTTGATCATCGAAGTAGGTCCAAGAACCCATAAATTAGCCGGACAAGACGGTCAAGTCCCTTTGAGGTACTTGAAAGGATCTCAGTCTAAAACTTAGATTGATTTAGACCACAAAAAATTAAGTTTAGACAAACAACCATATCATGTTTTCATTCGATGGATATCAATTATCTAAATAACTTCTATGTAAGAATCATTGTGAATTCTTTCATGCTTTCTTTCAATATATCACAAGATTTTTATGTACTCGTTGTACATTAAAGTTTTTTTGGTATAATAATTCAAAATGTCAAGATCAACTTACGTTACTGAGAATCAATTCCACCATCTACTAACAAAGCCCCAATTAAAGTTGAGGTAAAACTCAGCGTACACGAATTCATAATACCTAAAAAATTCTGAGCCTTATACTTAAAAAGAAACGAAGAAGCAAATTTCTAAGTACAGACCTTAACCACCAGGCCCAACCCTTTTGGATCCTATGATTTTGATTCTTGTTAGTAACATGTGTGCGAGCATAGATCTGATGCTAAATTGAAATTAGGGTTAGGTTTATGAACATAGAAAACTTGCCACAAAAAAGAATTGTCTGACAGAATTCTTTTTTGCTAAAGGAAAAAGGCATATGGTAACTTCGGCTGCCTAGGCCGAACCCAACGGTCAATGGACTAAATACTACTCAACAAACACATAAACAGGTGGCAAAGACGCCTATGGCCCAAGTCCATTTAACCAAGTCTGTAAGCAGCTCAGGCCTAGCCCATAAGCCGTTCATATCAGACATACTACATCCGATCATCACAATTCTTGCCTATCTGGTTTGTGATACATGGAAGGCAGAAAATTTTGGAACCTTCATTTCGAAATCCGAGCTTGGGTTTTGAAAAACCGAAGTCAATATGCTGAATAATACGCATACCAGACAACGGTAGATCTCCGAACAAGTTCCGTATAATTTGTGTTATATTGACTCTGTCAACACTACAGAGCCCAATCTCAAGTCCATTAAAAACGTATAAATCATGAACATTCTACACAACTGCACCCACGTCAGAGGATGGATTGTGAATAGTCATTGTGGCTATTAAGTTCGGGTTTCACTACCAAAAGCAACTCCTACTTGCAAGGCTTTGAAAACCAATATCAACTTTAGTTAAAATTATGCTTAGCGACTTGGGATGTTATGGAAAATTCAATGAACATGAGTTCACCGATAACATTTTTCCTGAGTTTCTAACAACAAAATGCCATCTTCGACAGACAATTCCTGTCATAAAATGATTATGGGCATCTGGAACCTCGTTGTTGAGTACCGGCATGAAAACCTTCAGTATATGCTGTGTTTTTCAGTATTGTCTGCATTGAAGATATCAACTTGTCAGATACTACTAAAATAACTAAAAACTCAAATTGATTGACATGAGAATGAAAAAAAAAAAAAAACGACTAAGCAAATTGCAATATCCACAGGACCACAGCCTGCCTGTTTAGCCTAAAAAATAAGGCGAATAGAGCCATGAAGAGAGAACAACTATTGCATATTCGGAAGTAAATAACGATGAGAGGAATAAAATGGTGAAGACAACAAAATCAACATGTCAAGGGGCCTTTACGTATTTTGTTGATTGAAGTGCAATGAATTCACAAGTGGCTGAGATAACAATGGCATAGCGAACACTACGTTTACTCTAAGAACACGAGAACGGGGTCTTTTTACAGTGGAGATCCTATCTTAAATCGAAGAAGTCACAGTTAGTTTAACAACAGGTGAGATGCTGCTTGGTTGCATTTTTGAATAACCACTAACCCCCCAAAATATTGGTAACTAACCGTCTGACCATACAAAATCGTGTCAAAGACGTGCCACAAATGGACCGACCTGTTCGCTAAAAGCTTGCTTGTGTTTGCTTACTTGCTAACAAGCCAAGCTTCAATACCAACTCAGAGCTTATAACATGAATATTGTGGATTTCAAGAGATAATTGGAGACGAGCCGGTCTACTGAAACTTATTCTAGATTCATCCTAGCTAAGAACAAATAGAAAAACTCAAACCCATGTATCCAATTAGGATGAGAACTATACGAGTTCAAGTAGAACTAAGCACCCAAGCACAGGGGCCGAGCTAGGATTTAATATTGGGAGTGGCACCACTAACAACAAAAATATAATATTCAACATCAACAAAAATACATGTGTTCCAACGATAATCATTCATTACTAACCAAAAACGAACATTCAAATGTTTTGTGTGAACTCCATTCAACTATAAACAAAATAACGCAACGAAAAATCAAAAATAAACTCGACATTTTTTCAAATTTCAAAAATCACCCAAGATTGATTCTAAACTAAATCTCCAAACAATTTCCCTTTAAACGTAGATAGATGAGTCCGAGAGAAAATCGTCTTCCATTTTGTAAGGAAACCTAGTTTTGATAATCTTTACGGCTGAAAATGATCGTTCTGTTGTTGCAGTAGAAACAATAAGTGTAAGCACGAGGACGATCACTCAAAAAATTAAGTGGTAAGTTGTTGTTCCCTTAGTCTTCACCATCCATTCATACAACTAAAAAATAGATGACAAAGTTTTGAAGTATGGAGCTCCAATTACATTGAGCTCACAGTGACCAAGTTGTATCTCCAATTGGAATTTCTCTTGATATGTGAAGTCTTCTGGATAAAACTTGTCTACCAATTGGCAAACATGATCCATTTGAAACGCTTCATGCTCCCGAGGATCCAAAGTCAAGCTAAGAGTAATCAACTCCATTGATTGTTCATTAAAACGACTATTTAGCTCTTTTAATTGGGAATCAATTGCAGCAAAAAAGATATCTACTCGATAATACTGCTCAATTAGAAACTCATCCTGATGGTGACGAGCTCGACCTTGTTTAGGAACATAACGGGCAGTCATATCTGGGACAACTATACTTTGTCGAGTGCAAAATAATTTCACAGTAACTAGTAAAGTATCAAGTCTCTCATCTCTCAACTTTTAAAGAAGTCCTTTAGTTGATAAGATGAGATGGATAGCATTTACTATATCCTGGGATTTGTATTACAAAGCTTGACAAAGGATATCAGTAATCTCCATAATTTGTTTCATAAGATGCAAGATGAACACAAATTCAAGCCATGTCATTGCTCCATAAGCTGCATTTGCTGCTCCTCGATCTTGCAAAGTAGTCACATCTTCGATAATATTGAGCAAGACTTCACATGTGGGATTAACGTCAACTTCAAATCTCCGAGATTTGGAGAGACGATTTTAAAAAATAGGAGGATTAATGATAGAGATTGGGGAATTTAGAGTATCAACATTAGAACTTTGGATGTTGTCATTGGCTTCTGAGATGATGTCATTTTTTCTTTTGAAATATGCATCAATAGGATTTATCATTCCCATCTACAATCAAATAAAAATGTATATATCTTAACCATACAAAACAACCAATAGCCAGAACCATCAAAATTATCAATCAACAATCATTTAACATATACTCAAAATCCAAAGGGACGGAGAACCACTGCATCACACTTGCTCCCTTTGCAAGCACCGCAACAAAATAAACTGAGACATTATAAGGGTGTGATGCAGGGGATCTCCCTCTTGCTCTCTATACAAAACAAACAGTAGTCAGAACAATCAAAGTTATCCATCAACAATCGTACAAATTATACTCAAAATCCAAAGGGGGGAGAACCACTGCATCGCACTTGCTCCCTTGGCAAGAACCGCAACAAAATAAACTGAGACATTATAAGGGGGTGAGGCAGGGGATCTCCCACTTGCTCCCATGACAAGTATAAAAATAGAAGGGATAAAAATATTAGCTTACTCCGCAGATTATGAATGTTTAGTCCTACATGTGAAGTCTTAATATTATCGAAAATGGAGCTACTTTGCAAGATCGAAGAGCAACAGATGCAGCTTATGAAGCAATGACAACATTCGAATTTGCGTTCATCTTGCATCTTATGAAACAAATTATAGAGATTACCGATATCCTTTGTCAAGCTTTGTAATGCAAATCTCAAGACACAGTAAATGCTATCCGTCTCGTCTCATCGACTAAAGTACTTCTTTAAAAGTTGAGATATGAAGGACTTGATACTTTACTAGCTACAGTAAAATTATTTTGCACTCGACAAAGTATAGTTGTCTCAGATATGACTGCCCGTTATGTTCCTAAACGAGGTCGAGCTCGTCACCATCAGGATGAGTTTCTAATTGAGCAATATTATCGAGTAGATATCTTTTTTGCTGCAATTGATTCCCAATTAAAAGAGCAAAATGGTCGTTTTAATGAACAATCAATGGAGTTGATTACTCTTAGCTTGACTTTGGATCCTCAGGAGCATGAAGCGTTTCAAATGGACCATGTTTGTCAATTGGCAGACAAGTTCTATCCAGAAAACTTCATAGATCAGGAGAAATCCCAATTGAAGATGCAACTTGCTCACTATGAGCTCAATGTAGTTGGAGCTCCATACTTCAAAACTTTGTCATCTATTTCTCAGTTGTGTGAACGGATGGTGATAACTAGGAGAGCAACAACTTATCACTTAGTTTTTCAAGTGATTGTCCTTGTGCTTACACTTTCTGTTTCTACCACAACAACAGAATTATCATTTTCGGCCATAAAGATTATCAAAACTAGGATTCAGAACAAAATGAAAGATAATTTTCTCTTGGACTCGTCGCTTATCTATATTGAAAGGGAATTGCTTGAAGATTTAATTTAGAATCAATCTTGAGTGATTTTCAAAATTTGAAAGAATGTCAAGTTCTTTTTTGATTTTTCGTTGCGTTATTTTGTTTTTGTTGAATGGAATTCACACAAAACATTTGAATGTTCGTTTTTGGTTAGTAATGAATGATTATCGTTGGAACACATGTATTTTTTTTATGTTGAATGTTATAATTTTGTTGTTAGTGGTGTCACTCCCAATATTAAATCCTAACTCCGCTCCTGCATATTTGCATGTATAAAAATAGAATATGATTCAAGCTTGAAATTCTAGTTTCAACGAGTAGCACAAACAAGCATGGGCCAAGCCTAAGCTTTGCTGATTGCCTAACCAAGCTTGAGCTTGACTGGGCCCTAAGAAGCACAGGTACAAATATAGATATGGACACGGACATGAACATAATACAACAAGCGACCATGTTACTTCTAAATCCCTACCACCGCATGCAAATGCAGGGATAAGTGCTACATCTCCTCCGGGGAGAGCTAATCTCAGTACTCCTTAATGATCGCTTGACAAAGAGTATGTTTAGTTATTATCATGTCCTCGAACTCTCAAGTAAATAATCCTTTGAACCTCATAATGATAAGCGTATAAGGCCTCTTCTACAAGATCCAACAAAAAATTTCTCACAGTCCAACAAATAATAAGAAGGTGCCATTAAAGCATTCCTTCTCCCACCACATGTCACCATGAACACGCTTCATTCTGATACATAGAATCCGAAATGAAAGATGATAAGCCACATCCCACTAAAAGGGGGTAAATGCATGTAGACTTGTATAGCATAAACTACGAAATTATAATTTATGCTTTTCCAATAAATATGTGAAAACCTTTGAAGCATTAACACAATTGTTTTCTAAGAAAATTATCTTTCCCAAACTCCACTTGACTTAGATTTTAGATCATTGCATAGTTTCCTTTTCCAACTAAGGAGACCTACAAAATAACTAGGAAGTAGGAGCCATCCTAAATATGCTTTTGGATCACCAAATTTCATGTTTTGGAAGGGAAGTGTACCTTGTTGCAATATGCATTCCGAAGCATAAACTTCTATGATTAACAATTTTCTGGTAACATTTCCTTCACCACACACAATGAAGTATCATTTGCTTTCGAGCCAAAGAATGGTTTGATGAACCATTTTGTTCGCCAAGTAATGGCCCCATTTACTGGTCTTCCATAGAGGCTGTAGGTAAAAAGTCACCCTCAAGGGCCACAGCTGAGAGAGAGAGAGAGAGAGAGAGAGAGAGAGCAGTATAGGCCGGACTCCAATTCCTAACGATCCTACAACTAAGGAGTAGGTAGTCTAGCTACTTGCACATTAAAAAAAGACACCACTGACTTTCCTCCACTAAATACGGTGATCCAAAGTAAGGAACCTTCTATTAGCAACCTCCCACCCCTGAAAGAAAATGACAATTCGAGAGGGACTTTGGCATGCCAAATACCTTTACAATGAGAAGCAGAAATCTGTAAAGGTAGAAAAAAGCACAAACTACCCCCCTGCTCCAGAAAATTAAGCTAAAATATGATTCAAAGTTTCAGATTTGTCGCCTCCATCTCCTCTCATCCCATCCTCAGCCCCTCCAGCAACTCTACTCTGTACAACTACTCACAAACCCCAAAGTCATCACCTTCTAAACCCTACAAAGTTTTGTTGCAAACATTCCAAACCAGGCTAACTCACCAATGCCTCATAAATTCGCCACTGAACCATTCCTACTCTGAGCATTCCAAAGAACATAATGAAAGACACTAAGTGGTTCCTTCCCATGTAAAGAATCATGCCAAAACCTCACCCTTGTGTGACTCAATCCCAAAACCAAAAGGAGTGCTAACTAATGAATGAATTCACCCCCACCCCAGACTCAACTACCTTCCACACCCACTCCAATAAGAGAGTGCCACATCCCAGGTGGTCCAATTCCTATTTACCTGTCAAAACTCATCTCCAAAATCCCTCCCTCGTACGATTTCTCACTGTTGAAAGACGCAGAAAACAAGGCTTCAGCTGGTAAGGAAACGTATATTACAGAAGACCCTATTCTTTCTTTCGAGAAAGCTTCTTCTAGAGTGGTCAATACCTGCAAGAATAGGATGGTTGGTTCAGACCACAACTTTCCATCCAATTCCTCTTATTATATATACGTAGAAGGATGAGGGGTTCAGACCACAACTCTCCATCCAATTCCTCTTAGTATACATATGTAGAAGAATGATGGGTTCAGACCACAACTCTCCATCTAGTTCCTGTTATTATATCTAGGTAAAAGGACTACTTAAGTTAGAGATAAGACTGATCTGCATTCAAGCTTTAAGATGATTCCTTTAATGCTCCAGGAACAGGATAAGTAGCCATGGCTCTTGTGCAATGAAAACAATGAATGCACGGTTAAGCATACTAGTCTCATTCTTGTGTGACAAGCCCTCGTCCTATAGCATGCAAGAAGAGTTTATAATAGCTAAGCATTCCAGATACCATTGCATGTGAAGAAAGTTAGCAGAAATTTTCACCCAAGGAGAAATCGATAAAGATTTCTGACATAGATACTAATCATACTACGTAAACAGACAGGACAAAGATAGACGAGGGAGCTGGCAATTAAAGAACAATTTAGATGCATAAAAATGTGATCTAACCATTTATTTATCGTTGAGATCTACAATTCCATTATTTATCCTTGCACATATTACCTAAGTAGTTCCAAATTCATACGTTAAGAGCATCCCAGAGAAGATGACATGGAACACATATAGGAGGATGACATGGAACACATATAGGCAGATAGTGCTATTGCATACACTCCTACTGTTACTACTACTATCTCAAAAGCACACTTCTAAGAAGGTGGCATGTCATCTCTGACACCCAATCAGTGTCCACATGGCACGACACTTGTGTAACTCTTAGCAACATGAGTTGGACACTTGCATGACACTTCTAATGGGTGTTGTCTTGCCTTTATTGAAAACTGTAGTGTCTCCTTTGATCTCTTAGAATTCAAAACAGTTTCAACTTTTAACATGGAAGATCTTCAAAGACAACAATTCAAGAAGATCTTCAATCTGATGGTCTAAAATCACTTAAGAGCTCATTTTTCTTGTTCACATCACCAAATTGGTTAACCGAGCCTAAAGTCCAATATGAGTGATAACTGATAACGAACCTCATCTTCCCTTATTTTGACTCATAACGAATACATTTCCGCAAATAACGAGGTTCCTTGTATGGAAGTATGCGACAAACACTCACAAGGAATTAAAATGTGTTAAATAGCAGGAAAGAGATGAAAACTCACGGTCAGATTAGTAAAATCCAAGCTAAGATGTTTTCTGATACTGTTTGATACCAGAGCACCAAGCTGTTCCCCATGTTGCTCAATAGTCTCCTCCTTGATCTGCATTATGTGCACTTTCAGGCCAAGACCATGAAGGCCTAGAAGTAGCAACCAAATAAACTATACTCCACTTACCTCTGAAAGAACTATTGCCGTTGTCCTCTCCAGTATTTCTTCAACAAAATTCTCAGGATCAGCAAACGAACTTGACACTTTGGAAGCTATTGGTTTCTCCTTTTGGGTACCACTTGATGATTTACCAGCTTTCGCTATATCAAAGAGAGAAAGTATGTTAAGTTGTTAACCGCTAACACCATAAAACTTCCAGTCAGCTAAATTCAACAACAGGTCTAGAAGATGCATCAAGCAGCATAATGAATTAACTTCTTTCATTTTTTATGCAATGGTCATCCTCACTACTAAAGCACTCGGGTTTGGTTTGCATGCTAATCATTGCAAGATTATGCTTAAGATGGCTTCCCCCATGCAACATAACACACGATTAACAACCCTGCAATATGTAGTTTACTGAGACCACCTAAATCTAATCAACGTAGTACGTGGTAAGATTTGTTGTTGGCCACCGTAAGTTTATGGAGTATTGAAGTAAAAGACTTGGGAAGCAATGTAAAAATGTTTAGTTCTGTATTTTTGAGGTACCCAAAAAAATTGTTTAGTTATGGCCCCATTGATGTTTGTCAATTCCATGGTCTCGACAGTTCAGAAGATGTATGACATGTTGCCAGAGGGGAAGAATTCAGTTGTCATAGGTTTATGTTATGGGCAAGAGAATGGCATGATGCAAAAAGCTATTAAGTATTAATACACGAGTAGAACCTGAGAGTGTCACTACAAAGATGTCACTATTAGCAGAGAGAGTAGGTTAGACAAGATTACATTACATATGACGACATTTCTGGCGAAGAAAATGTGTTGATTGGACTGCTTACAGTCTTGAGGCTATCAATGAATTGTCCAAGAAAAATTTGATGTGTAAACTGGGAATCTTCTTAGCCACCCATTCCTTGAGATCATATTGATTGTTCAGAGCCTATAAACTGAGCAAGCAATCTGAATTTTTTAACCTGATGGAATGAAGACAAGATGGTATTCGGCCCTTCAGTGTCAGAAGGTATGTCTGAGTGACCAAAACAAGAACTTGCTGGATAGCTATATATAAATTATTGAGACAGAATCTTCGTTAGATCTAGATGCTTCCTTTGTGAAGCATAGCTCGTATTAAATTTGAGAAATGTGGTTCTTCTTTACTTGTCTCACAGGAGTGAACCTTTCAATTCTGGATACCGTGAGACTTTTAAATTTCAATACCTTTTAGTCCTTGTAACCCTGGGCCAAAACTGATACCTAGAGTTGGAAGTTAACAAAGGAAAGTAGAAAAGAAAAATATACAAGTACCGTGCACACTAGAACACAAGAAGGTTCAAAGCTAAGGAAGTTTAAATGTATAGTTTATACCAAGATCTAAAGTTGTACGAGTCATTTTAAGTTCCGATGAACAACAAAATGATTGGAATCAGCTCATTGCAAATAGTGATCAAGTTAAAGAATATCATTCAGAAGGAACCAATATTAGCATTAATTACAGACATTTGTGGCAATATGAAGGTAAAATAACATGCAGAAACACCATAGGTGCGTAACTGAGCAAATAAAAGTTTTAACTGTGGAATCATGCCTGCAACTGATGTGGACTTATTATTCACGGCCACTTGGTTACTTCCAGAACTCTTTGAAGGACTTGCTTTTTCTACAGGACCTTCTTCCAGGACAATGGCATCCGATGGAACAAGAGATGCTAGATCAGGAGGTTGATCCTTACCAACCGAAGGGTTAGCCTAGAGAAAGAGATCAATTGTTTCATAACAAAATCCACTAATCGATAGATAAACTCACTCAGGAAACTGGACTGCACGTTACCTCCAGGTCAACATAGGCTGGGTCTTTGCCAATGGATTTCAGAAATTGGTCAAGGTCACAGGCATTAAGAGCTAGAACCAGCAAGATTATGGACCAAACAATCATCAGGTGTGACAACATGGAGACAAGAAAGTAATATTGTTTAGGCACAGTGACTAAGAGTGGGTTCTTCCAAAGACCCAAATTATCAACTGATGTACAACTTGAGAAAAATAGAATATAAGCACAGGAATTAAATTCCAAGAGGAAAAAAAAAAAAAGAACAACAATTAAATCATATTCTAATCATATGAAATGTTTGGAACCCTAATTGCATCATCTAGAAACACCAGACGAGTTCCCATCTACTCATGGAGGCACGTGAAGTGAAATACACAACTATTTGTAAACTTCGTCTCAAGTACCCACTTATTGTATAAGGACACAAACCCCACGTATTTTTATGCTTTCAAACACTAATGAATTCATCAAATGTAAAGGGAGAGCAACATGAGAACTCCCACATGTTGTGACTCCTAGCTCTACCCTCAATCCAACTCTTATCCCAACTTCCTCCAATGTGCTTATATGTAACTAATGGTGAAGTTATCAGAACCCTCGTTATCATCCAATTTATGAAATGAACAGAAGATTTGAGGGTAATCCAGATCATAATTTCATCATGTTGGACATTGATATGCTTTAAATTTTTTCATATAACATATGGGCAAAGACAATTGCCAAATAGCAACTGGCAAATCTGAAACAGAGAAACTTGTGTCCCTGTTAAGACATATTAGTGAGACGGTGTATTTTGTTTCCAAAGACACAAAATATGTCCACAGAAACACATCCCCAAAACAAATAAAGGTTTTTAAAGATAAGATTGTAAAACATAAGACAAAAGCTTACTTCAGTAGCAGTCCCAATTAGAACGGCTAAGAGGTTATAAACATTAAGAAATACCAAAAAAATATAATAAACAAAATACATCATAAAACAACACTTTCCACTTACATATTGATGTATCATTAGACAATGGGTGGAAGAAGCAGCTCCCGTGATCCTTAAATCCTTTATCCAACAACAAGGAGACATGCCTCCAAGAAAAGAAAATGCAAGAAATATGTTGGAAAACAAAATTGACATATATTAACAAACACAGATGCTGCACAAGGGTATAAATGATGTCAACTAACACTACAGGAAGATTAAGAAGCATACCGGGCTGAATCATTCACTAGTGCAAATGGAGTAACACAACCCAGAGGCACCTTGAAAATAATAAAGCAAGAAATTTCGTCAAGGATTCTATCAAAATCACAGTTTAATAAATATCCACAAGTGATTGTGTAGCATGACTTTCAACTACTAGGATCACGTTGAATTGAAGTGCAACTGTGGCTGGTGATTTATCACCATATCTGATCACTCTATCTGCAAGACCCTCTCACCAATCAAATGCAAGATCTCATTTTTAACAACCATGATGTGCTATGAATTAATCAATTGTTATGATTCTATTCAGGAACAACTTCTTATGCTTAGAGAGATGCAGCATAAACGTGCCTGAAGTACTTCCGGTAGTGCTTCTTCAGGAGCCATTCTTAAACCAGCTTTTCCCAGACCAAGTCTCTGAGATAGAACTGCTTAGCTTCAAGGCAACAAATAACTTCCATTAACATTTTGGATACTAAAATAAAAGGCCAAATCCAATCATATCAACATAATACAGTGCAACTGCTGAGTCCGGTCTGATCATCTAAGCTAATTGAACTTTGAAAATGAAATAAAGAAATTAATAACAACACATTACCCTTAAGATCTACTTTGGTATCTGCCAAAGCAGAAACAAGGTAAAACCTATGCTTCTTATCCTGCACGTAACAGCAAGTGCAAGAAGTGGAATCATTAATATTGAGGAAAAAGAAAGCGCATAATTTACCGTTTGAAGGGAGAGGGAAGAGGAACAAGATAAAGTGCCTTTCCAAGCACTAAAATATCATACCTTCAAGAAAAGGTTCTTACTCAATGCACCTTTCACATGCCCAACATATTTGGCCTGACAAGAAACAAAGTTGTTTCAAAGCAGAAAAAGTGATAGAAATTAGCTAAATTAAAGTTTCCTTATACCTGAGCTTCCACTGTCAAAACAATTGGATGATCATACTTGGTAAAATCAATTTGAAGCTCCTAAACAACACGAATATGCAACAATCAGTTTCAAGGGAATAGAACGTAGAAACTCTCACTTATCACCAGTTCATATGAAGCCTCAAAATCAAGGTATTCACAGATAGACATGTAAGACTCCAAATACAAATATTTATCTGCTGAAATGTTCAAGATAGGAACCCGAACATTTCAAGATAAGTTCCTGTCCCTAAATTGCGTCCCCATATCAGAGGTAATGCAAGTGGCAGCCGCTAACAACACAGCTTCATCAAGATGATTTGATCTCCAATAAAGCAAGTTTTTTGCATTTTCATAGTACTTCAAAATTCACCAATTCGTTGAATTGAAGAATGTCGAATTTTCATTCATGAGCGTATGTTAAATGAGCTAGGGTATGGGTATCTGTCTAAGTCCCAGATTCATCCAAAGCTCATGTCAAGGTGCCGTAGACCTCCTTTTTCAATGCATATTCATCCAGATTTTCTAAAATTCCAAGCTTATCCCAAAAATTGTCACTAATTTGGTGAAGCTTAGATTCTCCCAGTCGAAAGGACGGGACTTTACCTTTTTTTCATCAATTTAACTTCAACAAAAGAGTTGGTGAAGCATTGGAGATGCCCTGACGATTCTGGTCTCTATGATGCAGGGAATTCTTCATATCTTTCTTTGGGTTGGGGGGAAATTGTAAGTCATCTGTACTGTCCGGTTATCAAAATCACACTTCAGACAAGTTTCTAAACCTTTCCAATAGAGCTTAGCGGTGGTAGGGAATGAAATTCTAATTCCGGAATATCCAATTAGTTTGAATACACTTACGACACCTCAATGCATAATCATAAAACAGGGCGAAAATGCAAGAAACGAAGCACAGAAATGCAGAGAGAATCAATATGTAGAGAAGATGAGAAAAAAGAGAGGCAGAGAGGGAGACCTGTAAGCGGGCCAGCAACCGATCCTTGGAATAGCCCATCTCTCTCTCTCTCCTCTCTCTCTCTCTCTCTCTCTCTGTGTGATGAACTGAAGCTTTGACGGCACAATGAATCGACCTGTAGTTGGTTACATGGACTCGCGAAAACGCAAATATGGTCCGGGTAGAGTTTGACCCGTGTTTCAGTGCTGAAGCCCACTTATTCAAGGATCATCAACAAACTGTATCCGGTACGACAATTGGACTAGACTATCCAACCCAAAAACAATGGATTGGACCGTTAATAAGTGCTATGCCCAACCACTCATTCATAATCGGTTCGATCCAATAATCGGAACTAAGTGATTTTACCTTTAATTTATGCGAAAAAATTGTAAAAGATGAATAAGTAGTATTTTTGGGAAAAGAACCATCAACTTTCTGACTTGCAAATGAGAGAAAATTACATTATTTGGCTATCAAAAAACAAAAATTCCATATGGTAGAAACTAGCTACGGTTCGTAACACTTCAATCAAATTGTAGTGTCAGTTGTGAAATTGAACATCCGAAAAGTAAAGTCTTGGTGGACTTTCGGATGAATGGTCAAGGGTACTATATTATTTGGTAAATGTAAATTCAGTGTTATATATAATAGATCATGACTATACATTGTACAAGACATTTTAAAGTTGTGACAGCATCAAAACCTAATAGAATTTTACAGTTAAATGTGTTCATCATGTATCAATGTAAAGACGTGTGACCTATTGAAAAGTCTATATAATTTGAGCGGTCAAAGTCAACAATATTCTATAAGACGGGAGCGAGTCATTATACAGTTAGTATAAAATGTGTTACTAAATAATAAGAATTTCTTTTATAAGTATGATAATTTGACACGTGTAATAGGTTAATTTATACTATATATTATTGCAGGGGGAACTTAAGTGAGGAGAACAATAAAGATAGCAAGTGTTACCTAAACTTCTAAATAAATATATTCTTTAATAATTTTAAAATTCAATTGATTCAAACAA
>JABCMJ010038112.1:0-17323 GCA_014822125.1 Arbutus unedo | reverse complement strand
TAAAATAATACGTAATATTTTGGTGCCTATTGTACACACCTATTCAGAACTATGCTAAAATAATATGTAACGAATAACTGTCAAAAAATACATAACAAATCAAATCATAAAAGATCCATAATTTTTTTCTCAAAAATATTGCACCAAAAAAATAAAAAGATTTCAAAGTTTGAGTTCAAATTTTACTTCTACAAAAATGTAACTTTCATTCTCTTACTATTTCCTTTCCGTATATAATAGAACAAGAAAAGATATGATTGAATGATATTTCTATGCCTCATATATATATATATAATATCGATACAAAAAATGTAAAATCTCTTTTGCAATATTTTAAAACATTACTTGAAATTAAACACCATCTTCCTCTTCTAGCATAATGTATGGCAACCGCCCGATAACAAAAATATGAAAATCTTGAAACATTAACAGGTAATGGCATTGAAAAAGATACACAAAAGTAAATGGAGACAAAATCTGATGAGGTCCCTAATTATGTCAGCAGGTGATTACTAACTCCAACAATTACCTTGTCGTAATTTGTATGTACATACTTGTATAGATGTATATGCAGGTACATACATATCTATATGTCAATATGTGTGCGTGTTTAAAAGTAGAGATATATGGATGGACAGCATACCAATGTACGTAAGCTTTTAAGATAGGGAACAATCAATTGCAAAGACACTGGTGTTGGTGTGGGTGTGGTTGTATTTCTATTTGTCCTGGAACTGGGTCAAGTAATACGTACTGCTTCCCCTGAATCAGAGAGCTCCGTAAATACTAAAGAGGAGGCCCTCCCCGCCCTGTGTGGTAATGCGTGCCATTAACCTACAAGGACAGTAGGGACACCTTCTACCCATAAAATATCTGTACCGGTGTTTCGTCTATCTTTTATTATTTTTAAATTAAGCAAACATTTTGAGAGGTGTGAAGATTTTTACC
This sequence comes from Arbutus unedo, assembly GCA_014822125.1. NCBI lineage: Eukaryota > Viridiplantae > Streptophyta > Magnoliopsida > Ericales > Ericaceae > Arbutus > Arbutus unedo. The sequence goes on along the minus strand of JABCMJ010038112.1, from coordinate 16,375 downwards.
TGATCTAATAATTTACATTTTTTGTACAGATAATTTTTGAACTTGGTTTCGAACTCAAAATTATGAACTAATAGTCTACAAAATCAGCTACATTCATTTAACACATCCTAAAGTATGAATTAATTGTGTACAATCAAATCAAAGTACCTGCATTATCAGGCCCATTTCTACGTACTTACCTTTAGAGTAAGGGCGAGAAATTAATAAGTGGTCCGTGACCAAACCCTTTAGAGGCTTCGGGGGGATCTGTTGTGCGGGCCCTAAAAGGGGTTACCACGCACCTAAATTTTGCAGTTTTAATGTGCAAAATGTTTCACATTTCTTTTTGTAGCAAAAAAAAAAAAAAGAATTATTTAAACTGACCAGGAAAAAAAAGAAAGAGAAGACATGCACCTCTTTTCGGTTGTGTTGTCTGGATTTTTTCTCTAAAAAATATTAAAAATTTACCGTTTAATTGAAAAATTATTCCGGATTTAACTAAAAACTCGAGATTTTAAAAATAAAATTTTGTCAATGAGTTTCTTATTTTATCCCAAAAACGAATTGTTCGTCAATCAATTTCTTACCTGTGAATTTTCTTTAAAATCCTTAATATCGAGGTGTGAACAATTATTTTGGGCTCAATTTTAAAGAAACAAGTAAATTCAAGAAAAATTTTAAACTTATTTATAACAATTCATTTTACATATATGAAAGTAAAGTACTAGTATTAAACAGTATTACCTTTTAATTTAAATTCTGACTCTGATCCTTATCAAGAAAGTAGAATTGATATTTTTAGGAGAAGGTGAACCTTTTAGTAGAAAAACGAATGGGCCAATGAAGCAGCTGCCATAAAGTCCATGTTTCACAAGTAGGCCGAAAATCTTTGATGAGAAGCAAGCTTCAATGGAGTTTGATGTTGATCACCAACTTAAAATTCCAGCTGGAAAACAACTCATTTGAGCACTATATAACCAACACCCCCTGCCCCCACCCACCACCCCCTGGTTTTCTCCTTTCATCACTTCTATGTCTTCATGTCTAACCCTATATGCTCCCACTATCATTTCTCACAAGAAAAATCCTTTGGTTTAGAATTTTCCCACCATTTTTTTTCACCACATTTGTATATTTGTGTACTATATAACTTTCTCCCTTGCTCCCTCACTGAAATTATTGTTCAAAACAAGAAATAATAACACGCACGCACGCATGTTCTCTCTCTTTGTAGCTGTGAAAGATGTCACTCACAACTGGTACACGTCCTCTCAGTTCTCTTAGACTCTTCCTCCTCTCCTTCAAGTGAGGTGTGCGAAGAAGCTAAAGGGTACGCACGTAGTTAATTAGAAATAAGGACAAAATCAGAATTTACAATAAGGGGGTGTCGACCGATACTTAAAAGCTAAAATCTCACCTACTTATAAAATGATTGTTGAATTTTTAAAGTTTTTCATCCGCATGTGTTGAAATCAAAAGGCAACAATAATATTCTACGGAAAGAAGATAGCTACTTTCTACTCATATTTGGCAAAACAAATCTGATTTGAAGCCCTTAACGATTCATTTGTCCAAAACACAGCTGAAGGGGATGCATATGCATGTGCGATTTGTTTCTCATGGGGTTCCACTTGTTTTTTTGCATAAAACCTACTTTTCACCCTTTATCTTTTCACATTTAAAAAAAAAAAATTAAACCTAGGATTCCAAAAATTTCTAGCTAGGAATAAAAATAAAAATAAAACGAATGTTAACTTTATGTACAAGAATTTGTTTTTTTTGGATAAAATAAGAAATTCATTAACGAAATTCTAAGTTCATTCACACTTAGTTCTAGAATAATTTTTTAAGTCAACGATAAATTTTTAGTATTTTTCTAAAAATAAAATCCAGACAGCGATCAAAAAGAATTTGAATAAACAATGTCGGTTACTTTTTCTTTCTTTAAAGAAGGACAACTGTAGGTTCTATAAAGTTATTTCTTTTTTTTTTTAATCAAAACAGAGAGTTTAGTGCCAAACAAAAAATTAAAATGAGAAAAGTGTGAAACATTTTATTTACCAAAATTACATAATTTTGATGCATGACACAATTAGGTGCTGAACAGCAAGTACCCAATCCGTGGAGTCCACTTGTACCATAATGTGTCCGCTTGTGATCGTTTCCATTGTAGTTAGTATTGTGCCTGCCTACATCCAATAGGGCATGCCACATCAGCTATGCATCCTACTGATTGTTGGACTTTTCAATTGATTGTGACTTTCATGGCTGGAGAAAGACTTAAATTAAACCACTAGAAAGTGCTAAATTTTCGGTTGAGTGTTTTTCAAATAAATTTTGTAAAAAAAAATTTTGAGATGTTATTTAGTGTAAGTGTTTTAGAAAAAATTTAGGAGTTAAATTTTTTCGATATTTTCGAGGTATTCTCTCTCTCTCTTCTTTTATAGAAAAATGAATATTGTTTGGAAAAAAGTAAAAAACGTTTGGGGCAAAAATTTTCAAAAAAATTTAGAAAAAAATATTAAAATTTTTTGAGAAATAGCCAAACGAACACAGCCTAAGAGTTGTTTAATAACCTATTTTTAGCACTTAAAACATAATAGGTTGAGTAAAAATATATTAAGTCGGTTTGATAACGAAATTTTGAGTAACTTAATATTTTAAGTTTTCAGTAAAAATAAAGAATAAACAATTAAATAGCTATTCATATATTTAATTAAAAAATTAAACACACTCAAAAGAGTTTTTCAAAAAAAGTCTTTTTACCACATTACCGACCACTGCCATTAACCACCACACTACTAACCATCACCCGCCACCACGCTAACCACCACTACTGATTATATATCTGTAAATAATCAATAAGAGGATTATATATCTATAAAACACTTGGATAAATTGGTTGACATTTATATATATATTGCATTTAAATTGTGTGGCATAATTTAGATTTCAAGGTAGAATAGTGCGGGTCAAGTCATCAAGTTAACAGGTCATAGCCAACTGATTAACGGGACCTGGTCAATAATAAGCATGCCAGATTAGCGGGTGAGATGGTCAAACTAATCGGGTTAACTTAGTCAAAGTGAGAATGCCAAGTCATTGGGACCTTTGGCATAGCCACTGAAGAGGGAAGGCCATGATGTTGAGGACCCCTGTGATGGTCACCATGAACTATTGCCTACCTAGCAAAGGAGGGAGAGTTGCGATGTTCAACACATGTGCTAGAAATAAGCGTAGGCCTGAATAAAACCCTAGATCAGAGGTTGTCACCCTAGTGCTTGCCCACCAAGGTCGCGATGTCAGGACTGGCAGAAGGGGTCACGGCAAGGGATAACAATGACAAGGGAGAGGTCGAGTATATGGCTCCCAATCCTACTTATGAGAAAGAAAAAGGATCTAACAGATTAGTGGCTTCAAAGGAGAAGGGGTCATTGCAAGGCCTACCGCAAGACCATCGCGAGAGCCAAGTTCATTGGATATTTTGGGAAAAAGGGCACACATCGATGGGTCATTAGGACACCTGGTACCAGAGTACAAACCTAGTGCACCTATAAATGCCCAACACTCGTGTCAACTCAACGCATTAATGTAATATTAAATTATCAATGGAGTACAAGAACTTGTCTAAAAAGAGAATATTCTCAAAGGCAAAGGATCCACGTTTTCTCTTTCTATTTTGATTAGTGTTAATTGTTTTTACCTCTCCAATAATATTCTTTGGAATATTCTCGTTGCACAATCCATCTCCAATATTTTGACGACTCTGTTGGGGAGGTAGTTCGGTCAATGGTCAGGCAAAGAAATGGTCTACGGATTCCAAACATCCAGATGGTCACCGAGGACAACGAGAAACATGACTTCTCTAGCCATGGACAGAATGAAGACTCAACCAGTACAGATCACACCCTTGCAACTTTGGATGCTCTACAAGTAATACATTATACTCTAAAATAGCTAGTCACCGCTCTTCACACGTTGACCGATGCTATTCTCTCAATCATCCCATATGTAGCCTCCAACCTATAGGAGAATCCTGAAAAGATCCATGTTGGGAAAACAATTGTAACACAGAGCCATGGCCCAGCCATCAACAACAACATTTCCATCTCAGTTCACCTCCCACCCAATGTAACAAATTCAGTGGACCAAGTTTGTGGTCCCATCGAGAATCGAGTTCACCCCTCCATAAACCAACACAACAGTACATCAATACTATTGACATACAAGTCCTTCTCCAATAAGAAATAATAAAAAAATCCTACCCTCCCTACGTAACCCAAATATACAATCATCTTACCCATTAGCACTTCTCTCCCTACCATACCCTAAGCGCTATCAACCACCAAAGTTTGTAAAGTTTGATGGCAAATAAGGCAAATGCATTGTCTACTTCATTAAAACTCTGGCCCATATGGGTTTAACTATAACCTCCGCATACAAGAGTTCTCTAAATCTCTAACCGCCCAAGCCGACACTTGGTACATCAACCTTACACCATATTCTGTCCTTACTTTGAAGGATATGGTAAACAGGCTTTACGCTAAGTTCTTCCACATCCATGAGAAAGTAACAATGTTGTCCCTTTTTTTTTGGAAAGCCAAACTTACCACAAAGACATCCTCAAGTTCATCAATGGTTCCAAGATTGAGCGATGGACTACCACGAGCCAGTGGACGAGCCTCAACTGATTAGGATCTGCATTGAAGGCATCATTTGAGAATATCATGTCCACTTGATCAATATCTGCCTACCCATCTTTTTTGTCTTTTATAAAGCTACACGCAACCTTTGTGCCACTGTAAAACGCGCCACTCACGACAGTTGGCGCTCTTCCTGGACCCAATCACTTGCCAAGATACATAGTGATGCACCAGGGGCTAGCATCGCTTACAGCAAGATATGGCATGGCCAGAGAAGAGAGTAAAGGATAGGCCAAATACGTGCTAGAAATAAGCGAAGGCCTAAATATAATCCCAAATAAGAGGTTCTCACCCTACTGCATGCCCATCCAAGTCACAATGGCAGGACACGAGAGAAGGGTTGTGAGAGCTGGGTAACAATAATGAAGGGAGGCTGAGTACATGGCTCCCAATGCTACGTACGGGAAAGAAAGCGAATTTAGCAGATCGGTGGCTTCAAAGGAAAATGGGTCACAAAGAGTCATGTCGTGATCGCGAGACCAATAAGTGACTTGTAGCCACCGAGGTCAGACATTTTGAAATAAGGGCACATGTTGAGGGGCATTGGGACACCTGGTACCAGAGTACAAACCTAGTATGCCTATAAATATCCGACACTCATGTCAAGTCAACGCATTTATGTGATATTAAATTTTCAGTGGGGGGACAACGTTAGAGAGAGAATATTCTCAAAGACAAATAATCTCCACTTGAGAGCAGCCCCTCAAAGGCAAAGGGTTCCCACTTGAGAGAAACCCCCCCACCCCACCCCACCCCACCCCACCCCACCCCACATCTCCTTCTTTGGCCCACTTGGGGATTTAGAAACGGTCATTCTCTTTCTTCTAATTTGTGTATTTTCTTCTTACCTCTCCAGCAATATTCTTAAGAATATTTTCACTGCAAAATCCATCTCCAACAAATAGTAACTACGAATGCATTAGAAATAAAAAAAAATTACAAGATCAATTAAACTAAATATGCCTGTAATAAATCTGAATTTTTATTTATTTAATAAATAATAAAAATAATTTTTTTAATTAAAAACTAAAATCTATGAAATTGGTAGACCGCTCAAGCGACTTTTATATTTGAAGACCACTCGAGTGACCTGTTCAAATTCAAAAATTTTAGAACTACTGTGATTATGGCATTTATGGTAAGAGTGTTTTCGAATCAGGGGTTATATGGGGTTTTGATGGGATTTGATTGCCAAACAATACTAAAATCATTATTTAAACGAGGTTCTGGGATATGATTTGATTACACAAATTTGTTTAAGATTTTTCAAGAGAGGTTAGAGAGAGGAAGTTGTGTTCTTGAGATTTCTTGGGGTTTTGTGCTCGGATCATCCAAAATTTGTCGATTGGAGGTTGTTTCGTGCTTGATCTTCAGGAGTTGAGGTAGGGAATTTCACTACCAACCTTAAAGATTGGATTATAGTAGGTTTAGTTATCAATTTTGGTGTTGAAAGCATGTTAGGATTTTGGTTGTTCTTGAGTGTAAACATAAGAATTCATTTTATTTGATATCTGAAACATGAAATAGACGTGGGGCTTTTGATCCGTGAATGTTAAGACCACTATATTCAAAATTAATTTCAATTTTACTTGGAGGATTAGCATGGTATGTTCTAGGGTTACTGTTTGTTGTTATAATGCATGAAATTCGTTTAGTTGATTAATTGATTCATGAAATTGATATGGGTTTATTGATCTGTGATTTATGGAGGTTCTTTTGCCTTTTTCAATTTCCGTTATTGAAGTCAGAAGCGTACTTTAGGGTTTGGTGCACATACAGTTTGAACAGAATTAGAAAAACTAGAATCTACTAGAGAAGACAGCTCGCTTGAGCGGCCTGTTGAAATTTTGACAAATTCTGGAGTTTTTGAAAACCAGAATCAAAACTCAAATTTTGGGCAGACCACTCGAGCGAGCTGTAGGCCGCTCGAGTGACCTATGAAAAATCCAAAAAATTGCAGATTCTGTCCAGACATTTTAGGCAGTAAAATCAGACCCCGATCCTTATTGTTTTACATGTACACACTGCGCAGGCATCCACGAACATGTCTTGTATGATCACGGGTTCCCGTGGAGCTTCGTGTGCAGGTTTGACCAAACTTTGACCCTGATATTGTATGTTCACGCATAATAAATAAATGTATGTAATGATGGTTATAAGATCTATAGGATGGCATGTGATAACAAGTGGTAATAGGCCGTCGTGTTGACTTTAAGTTGAAAAGTAGTAATAAGGTCGTCGTGCCATCAACCTGATATAAAACGAATAACATATGATTTAATTGTGATAGATAAAGCGAAGCATATTTTGGTGATTATGTGAAAATCTAGAATTCACAATTAGGGATACTGGTTCGAATGTCATCATAACACAGAAGCGGAGGGTGTTAGGTAAACATTATAAAGTAATGGAACATCTAGTGAACAAGCAGGTTCGTTAAATGGATAAATGGAATTGGTGACCGTCGTGCCAAGTGTTGTTCCATGTGGGTTTAAGTTCCACCAGGCATCGTCCCGTTTGTTAAGGATCCCAACTAGGGGATGGGTGCAATTAGTTGGAGGTGACTTTGGGGTGCGTCTGCGTCGACAGCTCCGGACCTCGAGGGAGTGACGGCTTTGTCTTGGGCGACCTTGAGCCGATAAAGGGGAAGCGGCCAAGGATCGTTGGTACTTAACTCGGTGAAGCCACGTTATCGGTCGGGTTTAGCTAGAGTGAAGTAGTTATTGATTTGAGTAGATGGTAAAAGGTCTCTGCCCTACCTCGGTAATGACTTGTCAATACCAACCGAGTACTTTATACTAGATAGTCGGGTAAGAAAGAATACCGGGAGAAAAGAGTATTCTTAGAAACATAAAAGATCAACGGCATAATGAACCTACGTGACTTTACTTTTTGCACTTTAATGTTGTTCATGTGTTTTACTTTGACTGTTGTATATCTATATCTGTGGGTTGGTTTTTCGACGACTTTTTCCTATTGAGTGTCACAACTCATTTGATGCAACTTTTTTGCCTCTGGTGTTTCATATCAGATGTAGCAGAGCAGTTCGAGAACACACCCGAGTTAGAAGAATCAAGACTAGCTGAGAAGGACAACAGTAGCATTTGACCACCTTACGCATTGTAACTCTGTTTATTTTATTTTGAATAAAACATAAATCGTAAAAGATATTTATGTCATTTCCGTTTTCATACCTTAAACTCTGATTTTATTTTTGATAATTTAATAAATAAGGACAATTTGTAATTATAAATCGAATGAATTGATAATTGATTAAAATATTTAAAATAATGTTCGGAAGGCCTCCACTCCCATTCACCATAAAGGCCTCCACTCCCATCATGATATGTCATTATTCCACTTTACCAACAGTTGATAACTGTTTGAAACTCCCCAAGTCTCTTCCTTCTCTTCATGATTGCATCGCGAGTAGGAATATTCAACCCAGGGATACTATTTGACCATAACTTTCTAAAAACTCTTCTCCATTTAATATCCCATCTGTGCTTCATGCTAAAGGCAAGCAAGTGATATTTTTGCTGCTAGAATTGTAAGACGATGATGTTTAAGTGATATTTTTTAAATCTTGTAAACTCCAAAAAAAAAATTGAATTACTTGATTTTAAGTGATGCTTTTCACTTTTTGCAACGCTCAAATGTTTGTTTTGAATTTTATCTTGTTGTTGAATACTTAAATTTGATTTTAGAAAGGAAATTATCCATTTTATATCAAATTTGTAAGAAAACATAAAGGGCCTTTTTTTTTTTAATTTTGCTTTTAAGGGGGCGGGACCCTATTTTGTTGTATTTGACAGTGTCATTAATTTGTTAGTACCATGTGAAGGTAGCATGGACCACGTAATGTGTGTTCCAACTATATACAACTTGCATCCATTATTTGGGTAATGACATCAAACCTTTTATTATTCCACTTTCATATCTTGTTGAATGTTTGGGGGACCTAATTTGGGAATTTCCTAATTTCTATATAGAATGAACAACACAACCAAGAGCAAGATGTATGGTTGGTCCCTTTTAGAATCGTTGTTCTACCTAATTAATTAATTTGATTTATCAAATTTGTAAAAAGGAATAATTATAAACAGAACAGAGAGCAGGCACCTGAGCAAGCATGGTATGCTCTCTCTCTCTCTCTCTCTCTCTCTCTCTCTCTCTGTGTCTGTGTCTGTGTGTTAAAAAGAAGAAGCAACAAAAATAGACTCGCAAGACAAAAACAGCAGGCACCTGAGCAAAGCTATAAAGGGTGTGATACGTCTACATCTCTTCAGCTTCCTATGATGTCAGGTCCTTATTTTCTTTTCCTCTTCTGGACCTCTCTGGCCATGTTACCAGAAACTGAACCCATTGGTAAATATTACTCTGTGTTACCAGAATACGGTACTACCATAACAACCTATATCTTTGAAAGCAAGTTTCTTGAATATGTGAGATCCAAAGTGATCCTCCAAGTTTTTTCAATTTATTTCTGAAAACCAAACATTAATTTTGTGATTCAGCGAAGCGTATGTTTTGGATGAGTGTAACACGAAAACAATCTCAAATATTATTTGAACTAGAGATATTCTCTACTTGAACAACGAATTGAGTAAAACACTCAGTTTTTATTAATCAGTTAACAACCACTTATCCCTTAGGTTCACAAAATAATTTATAGGAACGTAGAAACCCTATACCAACTAAGAAACTAAATAACAAAATATTTAGGCTTGTTAATCTAGCCTAAATAAAAGAAATTATAAAAATTACCAAAAATAAAAAATTATGATTTGACTAAGAAATCAAATACTATAAAGAAATATAAGGTTGGCAAAACAGATAGCGACTAAAATTGAAATTCCTATTAAGAGTTATAAGGAAAATAAATCTTTCATAAAATGAGAAATTTGTTAATTCGGAGGCCTAAATGAAAGAATTAGGCCGAAAATCACTGGGGTCCATGGATTTGATCAGAACGCCGTTTTGCTAACAATATGACTCACGGGTCAATCTACAACGGTCCGTTTGGCCCGTGACCAGTCCAAGCGTTTCAAAAATGTGGTCGCGACGCGCTCGGCATTATTTTGATAGTATACCTTTGATTTATGCACACAAGTATAAGGGCGGAGTGTTTTTCGGACACAGACGTTACTATCGTTAAATATGTGAAGAATATGAATGTATATAGTTAGTTGATAGCTTGAGAATGTATCTCTGTCATACCGCATTAGTCCTATTTATTGGGTGAGTGGTGGATGATTTGAAGGAACCTAATGACAGCTGATCGCACTCGATATATAATCTTAAGTACCAACTAAGGGTGGGTGGCTGATGCTATAACATACATTTACCTCTTGAAATATGTTAACTTCTAATACTATGACATATATTTATGTAACCCTCCATTATTGATATTCAGGATTGATGATGTCAAAATCTGAACGGTTGATCCAAGAATTCTATGAGGGTGTCTACAGAACAAGTTCAAGGGCTGAGAGTATTCCCAGTTGTGAACCCTCTAACAATCAAATTAGTTGAGCATATACGGACGCTTTGTATTTATAGAATGGGAGGGAGTGCCTAGTAACACTAGATGGCCTATTCATACAGTCTATAATGGAGAAATTTAGAGAAATTGATTTGCTAACGGGGGAGACATCTTTTCATAGATTATCTCTTTCAACTCATCATCCCCTTAATTTATGCATATAATTATACTCATAAGAAGCCCCCATTTTCAAGTTGACATTTGCAAATTGGTTAGGTGAAAGAAATCAAATAGATTTGCCGCTTGCTAGTGTGATCGATATTTCTAAGCTTGGAGACTGGCTAGGCTCGATCCGAGATTATTTAAATAGTCTGATCCGATCGGCATTTATGATCTTGGGGACTGCTCAATCGAAGTCTGTTTGAGTAGTCAAATCCGATAAAAAAAATTGAGCTTGGAGACTGCTCGATTAGAGATTGTTTCAGTAGTCTAATCCGATCAATATATGTAAGCTTGGAGACCGCTCGATTAGAGACCATTTAAGTAGTCTATTCTGATCGACATTCTTGGTCTTGGGGACCGGTCGATCAAGGATTGTTTGAGTAGTCTAATTTGATCGGCATTTCTGAGTTTAGAAACCAGATTGGAGACTGTTCATCTTTCAGCATGGTTCAAATACCGTCAAGCAATCCGTTCGATCTTTTTTTCAATTATTTTTAGCTGCTCCTGCAATGTTTAGCAAACACGACATATATTCATTTACAAAGATAGATGGAGAGAGACATAGAGAGAAAATGACTTTTCTTTCATAATTTTTCACGATCAACCAATTCCTCTGTTGGCTCGGCCAATTTTTCTGTTGGATTGGCCAATTATTTTGGGGATCGGCCAACTCTTCTATTGGGTTCCCAAATTTTTTGTGGGATCGACCTTTTGCTGGGTCGGTCAACTCTTCTATGGAGTTAGCCTACTCTACTGCAGGGTCACCAAACTTTTCTGTGGGTCAAATTTGCTGCTGGGTCGGCCAACTCTTTTGCTGATGGCGTGAGAACTCATATCCAAAGATCAGATAAAAAATTGTTGCAAATGAGAATAAATCTATAATTAAGTTTCCTCATCTTTTTTGGTAAATCAGTTAATATTTTTTTGGACAAAAGCTGAATCCTTTCTCGTAGATAGTGTCAAATTGATGATGTCAAAATCTGAACAAATGATCAGAGAGCTCCCCAAGAGTACCTGTAAAACAAGTCTAATGACCGGGGGTATTTCCAACCCCAGACTCTCTGACGATCAAATTAGTCGGGGCTATGTATTTAGAGAATGGAAGAGAATGTTTATCTTTTAAATGATAAGAGATGACCTATTTATAGGATATGTGGTGAAAAAATATAGAAGAATTAGTTTCCTAATATGTGGAGATATCTTCTCCGAGATTATCTGTATCAACCCATTATCACCTTAATTTATACATATAATTATACTCCTCATGGACATATAAGGCTGGGGGAGACATGGGGGAGGTGGCATCAACCCTAAGAAAATTAAAAAATATATATTCTTACTTTTCTAACGTTTAAATATTTTTTTTATTTTAAGATGTATTATTCGGTGTTGATTCCTAGAATACCGTGACATGTGTCTCAAGTTCTCTCTCTATCACTTATTTTTTTGGAACATATACTCACAACATATGCGCGATAGATAAAAGTTTGGGCACCATGTTGCAATTCCGTTGAAGCATTGAGTAATTCTTTTGTATGTGTTCGTTAATTAACAAATTAAGAATTAAAAAAAAAAAAAAAAAAGAGAGAGGGTGAGATGAAAAATGAGTAAAAAATAAACAGTTAAAAATTAATTTGGCTGTTATCCGGCTTAAATTTAATTCCAGAGTCCACCAGTGACATAACGTGCAATGTTTTCATTCATCTTTCTCGACACATCGTCACAATCATATTATTTGGTACAGTGGTGCTCCTGCATGAAGGGGGGGGGGGGGGGGGGAAAAGCCCCCCCCCCCCCAAAAAGAAGCCCCAACTCAAATCTGAGAAGCAAAATTCCAAAACCAGTCAAAAGTGATAAAGAAGATCGCAATGACCAAAATCCAGCAAGAAAAGTGTACGAACAGAGTTGGTGTTTCACATGCATGGAGCTCCATCTAGGGTAGAATAGGTGGGTGAGATTGAGACTTATAAAACTTAGGAGTGCGTAGTTTGCTTTATAAGATATTGTCCAAGTGAGGTCGTAATCATGATTGTAATTGACCAAGACTACAGCATCGATTCATCTCCTAGGTTAATCCAAATCCAGACACCATGAATGAGAGCACCACCCACTCACAAGATGTCCACCATACTTCCTTCCATCATAACCTTGGGTCCCCTCCATGGCTCATGATTCTCAAACCGACAAAACCCTTCTCTAGAAATCCAGGACGCTGCTGCCTGCTGCACCTCCGATCAACCTGCTTATTAGTAACATTCATTTATTATAATTAATAATTTACACACGAAATAAAAATATCTAAAGAATAGCCATATATAACTATTAATCGAAGAATCAAAAGCACCTTTTAACAAGAGTAATTCTAGGTACCACACACCTTTCATGCACAATGTGGGTCCACGCATATATAACCCTTGATACCTTTTTTTATCTGCTACTGTTGCCAAAGTTGTACTGAGAGTTGTCCAAAGTTGTACTCAGTGTCTTGGGCGATCTTTAGCCTACAAAAGAAAAGTGACTAAGGTTCGTTTGTACCTAAGTTGGTGAAATCATGTTTTTTATCAAATATAACTAGGATGAGATAGTTATTGACCTTGGTGAACGGTAAAAGGTCTCTTCCTTGTCGGGTCAATATTCTAGTTAGGTACATAACTCTAAACTAGGGGCATTGAGTAAGTAAGAACTAGTTAACATCAACTGAGTGTCTTATGTTAGATTGTTGGACAGGAAATAGAGTTCCTCAGTGAAATTTCTAGAAACTTAAAAACAATAAAAGCATAACATACCTACGTGTTTAACTTACTGTTCAATTTTATTCAGTTATTCTAAACTGTTGCATGTTTGGTTATCCTTGTAAGTTTGGTTTTCAAGTAATGTTCCCTCCTTAGTTAAATTACTCATCGAAATAACTTATCTGTCCCTAGCGTTTCATGTCAGACGGAGACGAGCAAATTAAGTTTTTGCCCCAGCAGAAAGAGTCGGCAATCACCGAAGAAGAATTCAACACGTGGTTGTCATACATTTAGCTGCTATATTATCTAGTTAATTTGAAAATAAATAATGTAAACTCATAAGCATATTTTTGTCATTTTATTTTCAAACATTTTACTTATTCAATTTTAAAACGGAATAGAGGAATTATTATCTTTTTAATCATGATTTTGACAAATAAAATAATATCAAAAAGATTTGAATAAGATTGTCGAAATTCAAAACATTATAATTTTAACCGCTAGGAAACGAGTCAGCAGTGCCTAAAAGTTGTTTGGATTTCTGTTTTGTGGGAGCAAAAAAGTAATACTATAAAAGCGTTTCAAACATTTTTTATTTTTGGTCTTGACAAATTGGTGACCTTAGAGCTCACATTGTAAGCGCACAGTCTAAGAGAAAGATGAGAATTCAACATTACCCATGATGAAAAATCAAACCAGAATCATAACAAAAATGAAGAGGTTCACGTGAAGGGCGTCCTATCAATTGACAAACTCCAAACCCCACCCATTTCCTACTCATCAATATCTACCGACACCTAATTCATCGCCCACTCACTTAAATACATGGGGACCATCCACAATTGTACATTACTCACCCAGTCAAAAGAATACACTAATTTTAACATAAAATTGAAGATGGGGACCATCCTCTTCCTCCCTCACCTTCTGCACATTTTAAACCCCATATCCATACTAATCATACACAGTCAACACGTGCATCTTATTCAAAAAACAGACGTAGAAATTTATATTTCCTACAATTGGTCCCGGATGTATCTTGTATCCTCGATCGATGACGCGTGTCCACAGGAAAGTAATAAGTCAAATCCTAACCTCCCTTTCGTCCAACAATCACACATCTTACCCATTGAATTTACGCCCTTTTCAGGCCCCACCCCCTTCACAGAGCTCACCAAGTGCCCGCCTTACAAATCACCTCAACAGAGAATGCTAATTATTATGTATAAAAAAAAAAAAAGTACATCAATAACCACAACATCTTAATAGAGAATGTTAATTATCGCTTACTAAGCATTAGATAATGTATAAAAACTAAGGATAGTAATTTGGAATGAATTGTTGATTATTCGAACCGAACTGTTTAATTTTTTTCGAACCGTAATCATTTTTCTCTCCGTGGATATGGATATGATATTAACGGACAAATAACCGTTCAGGTTCGGTTCGGTTCGGTTATGGTTTAGAAGAAGAACCGTAATCGTTTTTTCTCCATTGGTATGCGTATGATAGTGACAGACAAATACCCGTTCGGGTTCGATTTGGTTATTGTTTAGAAGAATAACCGAACTGTTTTTAGAACTGAATCGTTCCTCCAACCGAACCGAAAATAAAACGACGTCATATAACCCCTAGTTTCAGTTTGGATATCCTACAAGTTTCTCTAATGAAAATTCTTATTTTGATGTTTATCACTCGAAGGAAAGCACTGAATTAATAACCAAACCATTCGGTTTTGATGTTTATCAATTTTTATTTTCGGTTACGGTTCAGTTCAGTTCAGTTTGGATAATTAATAACCGAACCATTTGGTTAGGGAAATACTCGAATCCCGTTTGATTTGGTTATGGTGCATTTTCTCTCCCCCGTTTGGTTATCGGGGCGGATTCGGGTAGACCATTCGCTTTGAGAGTCGGGTACGTTTATCCTAATAATTGTCCCGTTGTCATTCCTAATAAAAAGTAGATCAATATATGTAAGCTCTGTCTTAATATGTATACATATGAATTTATATCTATAAAAATATGTATTGATATTTATATTTTCTTGGCATTATATGTATATTGTGCACCACCTCCCAATAACAAGACCCGTGTTAAAAAAGCATAAAAACATCTATCCTTTGCAACAGCAAAATAGCTTTTCTTGAGTGTATTTCGTCTGTAATAGAATGAAAAGTAGCCAAGCAGAAGTTGGTCAAACTAAGCGTGGCAACGAATCAATAATCAATCAATCAGAAGCTCACAAAATCACCCTATCAGATTAGATGGCAGTTTTTATTTACTAAAGCAACGTGATATGATAATTATAAGATCTCATTGACCAATTTCGAATATTGTGGAGCTTAGCTTTAAGGTCTTCTTTCAATCATTTTTACTTTTCTCAAATTAATCATACCAAACTAATCAATTATCAATCAATCAACAGTAAAAGATTAAAAATAGAATAATTACCCTCTTGAGAAAAAAACTTGTCGTTATTTGACAAAAGCAAATGCAGTCAAAATTATTGGACTATTAGTTTTATGTGTTTATAAATTTCAGTTTCAGGCATCTCGACCATTTTCAGCGGCTACGCAGCAATTGGGTTTTCCAGCAGTTCTGCTGCAAATGGGTCAAGAGTCCACCGCTTGTGCAGCAATTGGGCCAAGAGCCAATAGTCCATCACTCAGAAATTAACAGCAGCTAGGAATTGGTCCGGTTCGACCTAGTTTGGTGTAAAAACTCAAACTGAAACAGGATTTTCAGTTTGAAAATTTAGAAAACAAATTTAGTCAATTTCGGCGTGGTTTAAACTTTTTGCATTCATTTGGTGGGTCATGAATGGGGCGAGTCCAACGTAACAAAAAATTAAACTTTTTAGTGCCACAGCAAAGAAGTTGGGTGACAAATGGGTCAAGTCCAATGTAAAAAAAATTAACTTATATACAAGTGTTTAGGATGTAAAAAATATGAGTTACCATTAGAAGCAAATTGATTATCAACCATTTGAAAAGTAAGAAAATGGACAAGTTTGAAAATAAAAAAACTACATGGCCCATTTTAATTTCTGTCTGATTCGGTTTGTAGGACCATAAAACTGATATCAGGCCGATGATTTAAAAAATAAACCAAATTAAATAGGATCGAACTAAATAAGAAATAAAACAAAACCTTAGATAAAAGAGAAGGGAAATCAAACAAAATCAAAGGGGTAGCAGCCCCGTCTTGAGTAGCCATGTTCAATGAATGCAATAAGGTTGTTCTCTATCACTA
>JABCMJ010038107.1:0-17241 GCA_014822125.1 Arbutus unedo | reverse complement strand
GCTGTTTTGGATCATTATGGAGAAGAATACCTTTATTTACATCGGTTGAAAGTGAAAAGAGAATAGAATTGGTGGGATTGACAGCACAAAAGAGAAGGGCCATCCTCTGCCATCCACCAAATCAAAGTTTTTTCACTTTCCATTGAGGTGAAGGAGTAATGAGACTTGCAGCTATCAGTCCACTAAATAATTAAGGAAGAGTTATTAGTAGTGGATTGAAACTTCTTGGTAATCAGGGATATAATTAGGGGTGATACAAAAATCAATGATTTGAAAAAATTAATAAAAAACGACCGAAATATTTGGTCCACGATCGGTCCACAAGTTTATTCGGTCGGTTACAATTTTTTTCAGGAAAAAAAATCAAATTTTGGTTCGGTTTCGGTTTTCACTAAATATTTTCAAACCGAACCGAACCAAACCAAACCGAATGATATAATATCCAATCGATTTCGAATACCAAACCGATCTAAACCGAATTGAGTCGGAACATGTAAAAAAAAGAATCAATTTTGAAGTGATTCCGAAGTTCCAATCCANNCCCCCCCCCCCCCCCCCCCCAAAAAAAAAGAACCGATTGGACCGAACCAATCCGAAATCTCCGAAAAAATCGACCAGACCCAAAGCACCTTGAGCCAATTTCGATTTACCTACAATTTCGATCGTTATCGGGCATCAATTTTTTCACCCTGAACCGATTAGTTCGGTCTGTCATGTACTGTACCGATTTCACCCCTAGATGTAACTGGTCTAATTTAGAAGAGAAACTCGAACTAAATTAGTGTTCAAGTTACGAATTTAAAAATCAAAACCGAACCGAACTAATTCAGCCCGTTTTGGTTACGATTTGCTTGGTTTCTATCTTATTTTTCATTTAGTCCAAAAAGTAACTGAGAAAGAGTTACTTGTAGTTGATCGAAGCTTCTTGGTAATTGGTTCTCTTGCTTTAGGTAGAATTTATTCCAAGCTTTCATTGTCATTTGATTCAGACACTCCGATTAACAACCACTATGACTAACAAGCAAATTATTATCTTCATTTGTGTCTCCAGTTACGCAATCTCCAAAACTGACAAGACCCCTTTTGTCTTAAAGATTGGGGGTGATGGATAATGTGCAACACATCTCAATCCACTTGAAGTTGGACTAATTTTTTTAAATAAATAATTATACATTTGCTATTTTTTAATAAATAATTATATGTGATTTGTTAATTTATTATAATTTCCACTTGGCAAATCAAACTTTATTTTTTTGTAAAGTAAAGATTATTAAATTGTGTAATATAATTATGTGTGTAAATATATATATATATATATATATATTTTTTTTTTTTTTTTGAAATGATTAAACATTGGGGATTAGGACAACAAACGTGATTCAAATTATTCGTTTTTATAGAACCCGTAACAAAAAATATACATATAAAAATTTAGTTTCATCAGATGCCATAAATACGAAAATAAGTTATATTTTATTATGTAAAACCAAAGATAGATGTATTTTAAATTTAAACCGTATAGTTTGCAACGTCGTTATGAATATTCGTTTATATTGTTTTTTATTAACACGATCTTTTATATGAATTCTATGAGATTAACTATTTTGATTATTATCATAAATTTTAAGTGGGCTCACAAAAGGAGAGCTTGATGGGGTGTGAAGAGAAAAGCTAAATAATCCTCCTCTTCTTTTTCCATCCAAAACACACACTCCAAATTTGAGTTATAATTTTCAAACAATTTATTCAAAATCAATATTGGTCTTACTGTAAAGGTATTTGTGAATATCTTTTGAATTGTAAAAATTTGACAAAAAATAAATGTAGAAAAACTCATTTGGTGAATGAAATAAGATTTGAAAAATAGTAGTGATATGGAAGAGATCTTCCATAATCAACAATGTTACGTACACATGTGTCCCGACACAAATCAATATATCAATCCAATCCAATAATCTCATATTAACCTTACACAGTACACTTGGAGTCTGCACACATCAACAACTCGAGATACATTTATGTCTGAATTTTTTATCGTACATGTGTCTAAAATATTTATTTTTCAATACTCCAAATATGGAGTACTAAGTCACCTAATTTTAAATGGATGATTTGGAGATGCACTTTCCTCCAAATTATGACGAAATAGAAAAATTAAGGCTGGGTTGGAGATAGGAGCGTAATCTGCTTGATTCAGCTTAGTTTGAAGAAGAAGCTCAAACCGAATAAAGAATTTTGATTTGGTTCGGTTTAATTTTTTTTATTTTGCAATTTGGTTAGGCTTTAGTACAAATTGTTGGTTTTTCGTTTTGGCTTCAACCAAGCCTAATATACAACAAAAAATTGAGTTACTTGATTCACAATTAAACATTTGACTTATCTAGGGACCGAACCCAATACAAAAAAATACACAATACGGAAATAAAAAAATGCACATTACACAAAAATACATATTACAAAAAACACAGTTAAAAATTAAACCTATTTTGTTTTAACATGTCAAATCAAATAAGACCGGACCGATTCAACTAAAAAATTAGACTAAGTCATCGGTTCGATTCGGTCTGAATTTCCAGTTCAGTACCGGTTCTCATTTACACCCCTAGTAGGAGAAGGCCAGACTTTAAGCACCATAAAATTTCATTTCGGGCACGTTTGTAAGGGTTGGGCTTAAGCCCCAAAAAAGACCAACAGGTGGGCTTGGACTGGTATTTAATATTTATGCACAGCTCAGTGAAAGTCTCAAAATTTTGAAATCCCCAAAAGCCTTTCTCCCACCCAAATTTACCGCCGCAAAGAAAGCATTAAGACCCAAAAGAGAGTACAAATCAACCTCCCCCCGTCCAGCAATTTCAGTCGTCGTCTCTCCACTTCCCTCCCTTCTTCTTCCTTCCAACTTCTCAGGTCTCTCTCTCTCTCCCTCTCCGTATTTACGAAACTTGGTATTTCGTCTGCCGCAGATCTGTTTACCATCCCCTTTTTCCACAGGGAAGGCATTAAACTGCAATCATAGTATTTGACAGCGTTTATCTTCTTTGAATACCCGCTATTTTTATTGGGTCTTCAGTTTTTGGGAATTTTCATGGATCTGTCGTTGATTTTGCTTTGTTGCAACTTATTCTGAAATTTTCATTCAGGTAGTAAACAATGGCAGGAAAGGGTGGAAAGGGGCTTTTGGCAGGGAAGACGACAGCAGCTGCTAACAAGGAGAAAGAAAAGGATAAGGGGAAGAAAGTGCCTATTTCTCGCTCTTCTCGAGCAGGTCTCCAGGTATGTCATCTTAGCTTCTCACACCATTACAATTTTATTGATTGCAGGGCGTTATAGAGAGGTATATTGAGACCTTGATAGCAAAAAGTGCTGAATGTCTTGTGATTAAGCTTGTAACGGTGAATTACTTTAATTGGATAAACTTCTGATCCGTACTTGATTCAAATCACTATATAAATGCAAAATCAAAAACTAGTTAGTGCTTTATGTGATTGTCAACTAGAAGTATAATTAGAAATGATTGTTTTAGAGAAAAATATCAAAATACCTTACTTTTCACGTTCATTTAACCTTTATAGTTAGACATAACTTGGGCTTCAAGCGAGCATGTGCATAGCACTCTTCCTATGACGTCAAAAATAATGTTTGCTATGTTACGCACCAGATGTTAGGTTGGAGGTCATGTGTTAGGGTCAAGTCACTTTGAGAGGACACGTAGAAATGGGCATAACCATGTCGGTTGGGTCTTTCCGGGTGGTGTCTGTCAAGCTTGCGCAAGACCATGCAAACCATGTTTGGTTTTGGTCCTGCCCATTGGACTTGCTTGGTCACTTAATCTTGCATTGATAGCAACCCGGATCAGGTGCTGACTTAGCCAACTACACTAACAAACAGTTCTGTTGTCCAAATTTAAGCAATTTACAAGAATGATTAGCAGCTGTGTACGTGATGTTTTGTTCTGTTTCCATAGAAACCAAGTCACAACTACAAGCATGAACTAGTAGGCAAATGGAAAAATGCATATTCGGTTTTTGGAAAGCAAATGCGCCTTTACATATTTTATTATGCTCCTAGAAAATGGCCATAATTTTCTTCTTAAGCAATCAGAATTGCCCATCTTTCATTAGATGAATGTATCATGCATGTGTGATTTCATTAAATTTCTCCAGTTTTGGTTGAAATAGGGCTTCAACTATGCATTACGAAGAAAGATGTATGGCATAATGAAGAAATATCTGTATGGTGGGCAATGTCTTCTAAGTTCTATCCTTGTTCATGGTTTTTCTTGGGCCCTGGCTATATGGTAGTTGTGGGCCTATATGGAGACATACTATACAGCCAAGAGAAATATTTTATAGAAGAGTTTGCCCCACCTTGAGTAAATATTTTATAGAAGCCTATCTGGAGATATACTATACTCTGAAAAGCATGCTTTTCAAACTGAATGCAATGATCATCTTTCGTTCGTAAAGGATTTTCCCTTAATGGCCATGGACACTCCTGGAATGACTAAATATGGTTTAGCTGATTGTATTATTACAGGGTCAACTTGAACAATGTAAACTTGATCCAACTCTAGATGTTGCCCCTCCTTTTGCCTTACATACATTTTTACAGATAGGTGCCCATGACTCATTTTTATAGGTGTTGTTTCGCCATAAGTGATGGAAATTTGTAATGCATGTTAATGGGTCTAGCTCGGTAATTGCAATTCTTTTCGTTGCCGATTAAGCACTTATTTGTCTACTTGGGAAATGCAATGTTTCCATTTGGGTTTAGTACTATGTTGGGATTCTTTATCATATATAATCAGGTTGCTTTGGTTATTTTTCTTGCCATTTCTTTAACTCACGTCTGTTCATTTTCGAGTGAATTCAGTTCCCAGTAGGTCGAATCCACCGCCAACTGAAAACAAGGACTGCTGCTCACGGGCGGGTTGGGGCTACAGCTGCTGTTTATTCCGCCGCAATTCTAGAGTATCTGACTGCTGAAGTACTGGAGCTGGCAGGAAATGCAAGCAAAGATCTGAAGGTGAAGAGAATCACTCCAAGGCATTTGCAGTTGGCCATAAGAGGAGATGAAGAACTCGACACCCTGATCAAAGGAACCATTGCTGGAGGTGGTGTGATCCCTCACATTCACAAATCCCTCATTAACAAAACTACCAAGGAATGACATCATTAGGGTTTGAACTAAGATGGTATTTAACTGATTTATTTACTGTGTCTTGTAATGACTTTTAGGGCCTTTTGGGTACTGCAGACTTAGTTTGTTTGTTTATTTGTTTTTGGAGCATCCATTTTTAGTAGTATATAATGGTTGGTTTTTCAGATATTGTAGTGACTAGTATTTGTGATTAGGAAGGAATGGTGAATAGGTTGAACTTTGGTTCGTATGGTCCCTATGTTTATGTGTTTTCCTGCTGCTCCATTTGCTTTGGTGAATTTTGCCTCTTGGAAGTTGGTCATATTATGTTGTGCTTAAGCGCGCTAACCCTAGTTTATTTTAATTTTCATATTAGATTTCCTGTGTTTCTTTTGAGTTTTGTCTTAAAAGGAATTTTTTATACTTTTATTGTCTTGTTAAATTATAATTTCATTCTTTTTCTAAATTAGGTTTGATGAATTTTAACGTATGAAATCCATTTCTGGGCATCAGTTTAAAGTTTCTTATGCTATTTTATGTTTTTAAATTTTGTCGAGCCTTTTTCTATGTTGTCTGGATATTATTAAGTCCAGGGAGCGATTTAAATTGATTTTTAGAAAATAATATATTTTAAAGTAAATTGAAGTGTTACATCACATGTATAATTTAAATGGCAATTCTTTATATTGTTATTTTGTATTTATTATCTAGCCTAATTTACAACATTTAACATTAATTTTATATTAAGTACTAAGATCCATGATATGAAATTCTCTAAATATGACTGATTTTTTACTTGACTTTGTTAACTCGAAAAAGATCTACAAGACTTAAGACTCGGTTCTACTTGATGTGGCTCTTTTTTCTAGGCCACTTTCCTGGGAACATCACTAAAATAGCATGGTTGTGTTATATTCCCAAATGGCATTGACCATCCACCATTAACTCTTCCTTCTCGTTCCATTGAGGGGATGAGTGGTGACCAGCTTAAGAGTATAAAATTTCAGCCAAGGGCTAAATAGTTAAAAGAGAAAGATCATTTCTACTTCTATTTTTAGTTTTTATAAAAAGAATCAAAGTTTTCATAACACCTCCAATGGCTTTTATTTTTTTATTTTTTCCCTGAAAAAATAGGCATTTAACTTTTTTTTTAACTTAGAATGTTCGAATTAATTTATATGACCTCAACTAATCTTTAAGAACTAATTTTACAGTCTACTTATGCAGATCCCAATTAAAATCAAAGCTAAACTCTGAATTGACTTTTTACGAGTTGAGGTGTGCATCTAAACCAAGAGATTGGTAAAATATTTTAACGAAAATTATAGAAATCAAATTGACATTGTAACCAATTATAAGACGCGATTGATTTGAGATACATCCAATAACTCGATTTGCTAATTGGAAAGAGGGTAGAAAACGTAGGGAAAATCACTTAGACACCTTTTTCGTCAAGAAGAAGAAAGTTTTGTTTAAATTATCTGACGTGTCACCACTGCATTGGTTTAATACAACCATCCTTTCCCTTCTCTTACCAATGAATGACAAAAATCAGATGCTACGAGCTTGAGTAACAAGTCTTCTTGTTAACATTGTAGGAAAAATATATATGCAACAGATTCATACGATACACAAGTATTTCAGAAAATATACATCCATATCCATTGATACTTGAATCAAATAATTACAGAAGAAATATAACTATACAATACGATAATTAAAGTACAAAATATAAATATAAATAAAAAAATATAGCGAACCGAATCCTGTATTTTATATACCTTCTGTTTGGTAGGCTAAACGACATTGATATTCTTGATGAAATGTTTTGAGGAAAAAAAATCATTTCAGCCCACCAAACAGTAGTAGGTATATAAAACGACCCCTTCGTTTTTCTCCCTCATGTAGAAGGTTTTCGCCGGCCGAAACAAATGTTGTGGTCCAACTAGTCCAAAAATGTCTGGATTATTGATGCACAAAAGTCTATATTAGTTAACAGAGTCTGTGTGTTGTTCTTTTCGTGTGTTTTTGCATCGGCTGAGAACAAGATATTGATGAACAAGTTGGGTTTGGGTACACAATCCAATCAATCCGTACAGATTCATTTGCAAATTCAGTGTCTTTGAAATTAATTTTTTTCTTTTTTAATTTTCAAATCCATGTTCTCTATTTCCCGTTTGAGACATGGTGGAGGGAAAAAAAAATCTGTCGAGAATCAAGGCGGGAGTAGAAATCGAATATAAATTCGGAGATCGGGAACAATGATATCTACCCCAATCCTCCTCGTTACCATCCTTAGTTCAAATTGTCACAACTATATCAATCTCAGTCTCGAATAAGAATTTCCGCAAGGTTATCATTCTTCATACGGCCAAAAAAAAGAGCAAATTATACTGACCTCCACTAAGGTTTCTGATAAATATACTGACCCCTTTAAGATTTTTAAAATTACGTTGATCTCTTGCTTTTTAAATTATTATGCAGTTACCTCCTTTACTGTTAAATCCATTAAAAAAATTGTTACTTAACCTATTAAAATTTCAACTTTGGAATCTTTTGTAAAGTCAAAACTTTGTTCGAATTCCGATTGGATGACGTTTTAATTTCGGGTGTGTTAAATATGACGGGATGACCCATATTGATGTGATATTTAAGGATGATATGTTAAATAATTTAGTGATTAGATGAGGTATTAAAATAATTGTTAAATAACTCAATGATTGAATGATGAGTTATTTTGAGTATGTTATGCGAGAAAAAAAATATTAAACTGTCAAAAAATATTTTTGCTTTTTCACATGAATTTAATATATTATTCCAAAAATTAAATTTATGAAATGAATAAAAATAATTCATTTGTAACATTTAAACAAAAAATATTTGTAATTAATAACCTTAATTTTGGAAAAAAATAATTTTTTTTTCAAGAAAAAATGAAAACCAATAATAAAAAGTGACTTTTACTAATTTATTCAATTACCAATATCATATATTATAAAAAAATATAAAATTAATGCATAAAAATTAGGAACCCATATTAAAATTGGGGTGGGGGGAGGGGTTGTTTGTGTGTGTTTAAGGGGTGGGGTGGGCCTTTTGGTCACTTGTCAACCCTCTGTTACTTTGCGGGAAGGGGGGATGGGGTTAATACTAACTAAGCTAGTGAAAACTGTGTTAAAGAAACTGTAGGTTAACTAGTCCAATCCAAAAAAAAGTTGCCAATCGGCGAGTTAAGTGTGAGGCTAAACTTAACTAAGACATGACTTTATTAACACAACCCGTAAGACTCCATCCAATCTGGCCCATATAGTTATCTTACCCAAACAAGTGGCTTCTACCACCTCAGAGCATTTTTCTACCCATATCCATGAACTATATCACAGTACCTATTGTTTTCAAATGGTATCACACGCGAGAGAATTCGTGCAAGCAAACGTCCCCTTTTGTTGATTTCTTCTTCTCTCTCGACATGATCCACATCAGTTGTATTTTCACAACTCATCTCTCTCTCTCTCTCTACTAAGCATGGTTCATTAGAGTCGACCAAACTGTGATCCCTCTCTTTGCGTATGCATATAACCTATACATAGCCATTGCCTTTCAAATTCCAAAACTCTCTCTCTCTCTCTCTCTCTCTCTCATGGAGGCACAGCTTGTTATGCAGTGCAAGAGCCCTTTCTTAACTCTGGCTCAACGGAGACACATCAACCGGGCAAAACACCCTCCTTGTATTCTCTCTGCTCTTGCAAGGCCGACAGACAATGCCCAAAAACTATCAAACTCAATAAGTGTCCATAACGATAACTGGTTTGAGCATATTGCCATTCACCATCTCTCCCATACTGTCCAAGCTACAACAGGTTGGCTTCATTTCTGTTCACATCAAGCTCTCTCTCTCTCTCTAAACCAGTAAATGATCATGCATGAAAGTGTTGATGTCTGTTGGTAATTCTGCAGGGTTGAGAAACAACAAGAGCGGATACGAGAGCTTGGTGGAGGCAGCTATGGCGATCTCACTCAACTTCAATCCTACCCAACAGCAGGAAATAGTAATAAAAGCACTTGAAAAAGCCTTCCCCAGGCCTATCCTTGCAATGGCAAGTTCTTCATTATCATCGCTATCATTGTCGTTGTTGTGTTTTAATTACTAAGTTAGTTCTAACAGTTATAATTAATATAGCTAATAGGTTCCCTATTTTGATTGATGATTGAGTGAGAATATTATCTCAAAATATCAGATTGAAAGGTAACTATCTGATAGTAAAATTATGAAAGACAATTGTTATAGATTATTAATTTAACATCCATATTTCGCATATATTACATAATTAATAGCTATACTTGACTAATTAGCATTTTATTAAAAGACTGAAACCATTTGAAGAAAGCATATACTATAATTTCATATATTCATTTTTTTTATAATAATTGCTAGTAGTTGTGCAAGTACATAAACAAATAGGAAGACTCGAAACCAATTAAATAAGAAAAAAATTATGAAGAACATAGACAAAGCAAACAAACAAAGACTAAAAAGTATGATTTCAGAAAATAAAAAAAGAAAAACTCTACCAAATTAGGGATTGAGAATTTAGAGGCTTCGGAGGCCAAACTACATTTGTATATCTTATTGATAGATTTCTTATTAGAATTGTTAGAATTGTTAGTGTATTGAACTATGATGTGGTGGCCATGGCAGATCAGGGCATTGCTACCAAATTCTAAACTCACAAGGGAATGTTTTGCTGTCTTTACTACAGTGTTTTTCAAGTGGTTGGTTGGACCTAGTGAGGTAAGGGGTAGAATAGCATCCTCACGTATACGTTATGTTTTTATTTTGTTGGTGTTCAAAAGATAAACTATGAACAAAAAAATCGTGTCCAGTGCATAAGGTTTCCGTTTACAGCAATCCTAGCAAACAAATGAAAACTAGCGCTAGTGGGAGAAATATATATTTATATTTGTCTTTTTTTGGTTACAAGGTGAGGGAGTCGGAGCTCAACGGTAGAACAGAAAGGAATGTAGTCCACATTAAGAAATGCAGGTATTTTTTTTTTGCATTCCTTCCAACTTAAAGGGACATAATATTACTAACAGCCCAATGGGTACCCACCTAACCTAACCTAACCTAACCTAACCCTAAGTCCACATAAAATGATTGTTGAAAGCACTCTGTTCCTTATATTGAGCTGGTCCAGGACTCTCCTTAATCATTGTCAATAATAACAATATCACTAGATTTACTATCTTATCTGCTGTATTGCACTTCTTCATTCCTACACAATCTGCAGGTTTTTAGAGGAGTCAAATTGTGCCGGAATGTGCATCAACCTCTGTAAAATTCCATCTCAAACCTTCATTAAGGACTCGTTGGGTATGCCAATCAACATGGTCCCTAGTAAGTACTCCTTTTCTTTCTCGTTCACCAAATCATGTTAATGAGATCATCCGTTTCATGTCCTATAGTCCAACTATAAGATCAAAGCAAGATTGGGTATCCCAGATGTCCTTGACAAAATTCAACACTTTTGGTTTTTGTATATGAACACGAAGACTTCAAAAGATGCATGCATTGAAAAGTCTGAAAAGGGCCAGATTGTGTTTCTCATGAATCACATTGGCAGGTTATCATTGTGACGAGACATTCCCTAAGGTGTCCAAATGTATAATGCAGAACATAGGAAAAATGAATTATACTTGTAAGTCGTAACTTTTATAAGAGTAACAGTACCTGCACTAAAGTATGGAACCATTGTCCATCAGCTCAGTGGGGGGGACCCCTACATAAGCCACTAAGGGTGCAAACTGCAAGTAGTTGAAGACCCATCAAAACTCAAGAGTGAGAATTCTTGCACACTGTGTAGTAAACCAATTTTAACAAGTTGTTGAGAATCAACAGAAAGTACCTGTATTCTAGGCCATTAAAAGAGCAGCAATATCATAATTAGTGCTGCGAATTCCACCATAAAGTTAAATCATGACCTCCGCTTCCATGAAGCATATAATCATGCAATGGACGTAACCCATGTGTAATGTTTGCATAAGAGCAATAGATCACATTTCACGATCAGAAATATAGCGATGTTCGATATAATGCGGCTCCCATCCACCTGGTACATACTGTTTGCACATAATTCACTTTTTTTTCTTACTTTGTAGATTTCGATGATATGAGTTGCGAGATGACGTATGGCCAGGATTCTCCCCCAACTACTGAAGATCCAGTTTTTAAGCAACCATGCTACACATTATGTAAGCATTTCAAATATCATTTCACTTTCTTGTATCTCCATAGGATTCTTTAGCTCAAGGGATGATTGATGCAAACTTCAAACTAGATCATTACACTTGTTTAGATGATAGGACATACACAGATTAAATATTACCAGAAGGGGGGACTTATTCGACACCAAGAATGATTGATATCCATACCACTGTCACATTTCTCTTTGTAACTCGTGTAGGCAAAGTAAAACAAAGGCACAACACAAACTGTTGCAGTTAACAGAAGGAACTTTTCGATTTAGAAGTAAGACATGCAGAAGGGTACGGAAGCAGGTACTTTGAAGCCAATCCTCAGGAATCTTCCAATTATAACTAGTCAAAATGTCAAATGTATCCTTCTCATCTATTTCTAGTTAATTTGTTGGCATAACTTCGTTTTTGAGCTCCAAAAAATTAAAAATCCCAGCTTGTGCTGCAAATTTTGGTCAATATCACATGCATTGGCAAACAAGGGGTTTCATGAAATCCAGTATGATGTATTAGTCATCGATCAGGCAAGGAAAATTGTATAAATATGGTCTTAAAAGTCTGAAAAAATGCCTCACTGCAAATGGTATTGGATTCCCATTTTTTGCTCAATAAAAGTTTCCATGTTCTTTCAATGAATAGTAAGGTTGCTGAAGGGGCGCATTTGACAAAATATGATGGCTGAAGCTTGATATACAATTGTCTAAGTCTACTGGGAAAATCCAAATATGGATGTGACTGGCGATAAAATCGCGAATCTAATAAGCTGTAGAAGCAACTTAGTAAAATGGTGTGAAGTCATGAGTTTGAAATTAATCGGACAAGACTGATTTGACTGATCATGGTGCCAAAACTTGAATACAAGCTAGAACTATGAAGAGTTAGAACATTGTTCAGCAATAAATGGTCATATCCTTGATGGAATCTGGATCATTCAAACGAAAATTCATTATGGTATCAACTCAGTGAGGATCTAGGTTTTCAATGAGACTGGTTGATTATGGTGACAACAACAAAACTTCAAAACGCCAGAAGGATCCAGAAAAAAAAAAGAACAAGAAAGATGAGGTTCAACATCTCTCTTACGATTGGTTCAGAAAGCAATACAATTGTAGAGTTAGAGATGAACGCGAATTTTAACTGTAATAGGTATTGAAGCTTGAAATCTTGAATTGTGATGACAGAAACTCTCTCTAGGTTTACCTTAATCACCAGGCTCTTGTAACTCCTTATTTGGAAAAGTGTTTTGACTGAAGATTAATTGTAGGGTTTAAGGTTAACAAATGTGGACCTAGAGTGCCTCCCACTTTTCTCATTCTACAGGTGACCAAACTGAAGTTTTGTGCTGTCTTTTCTGTCTCACTGAGATAGTGATGCACTGATTCACCCCACTATGACCCAGTTAGAATCCGATGCATGTCCAGATGGGGGAGACAGCAGGGTCCGTCGAGGGACAAGGTGTTTTGGTGGAAGAATCAAAATATAACTTCATGAAGAGTGGATTTGGTATTTGGACCTTTACAATAAAATAACTTTAACTGGAGATTATCAGCTCAAAATACACAAAACAATGTTAAGAAAGCTCATCGGCGGTTCTTACGCGTTTTCAATTAATATCTACAGGTATTGGTGAACTATATACATACAACTGGATGAATGTAAGGCAGAAGAAGCAATGTTATCCTTCAAAAATAAACCATTTTGCAAATCTATCGTCCCTTAAAACTGAACTGAAACTTCAAGGAAATATGTACATTTTAAGCATACAAATCAAAGAAAGATATAAAAAAAAAAAAGAAGAAAACTGCAGCCATTGATATAACAAGAACACCTAACATTAAGTTGATTACAATCCAGACAGGAACAAACAAAACAAAATTTACCTCTCGGAACAGCTCAGAAAATGGGAATATGAAATGTGCTACTTTTTCTCGTGTGGAAGTAATCCACTTGAAATATCTAGCATGGCTTGTCTTTTGAGTGTACCAGCATCTCTAGCACCTAAGTTGCAAATATTGGAGCATAACAGAATTAACAATCTGCAGCAAGAATCATAGGCCAGTAATAGCGAATAGTCATCAAATTACCCAGGTAATCCTGCCATATCGGGTCTAAGGTCGGGCCATTTTTGGGGGGGTTAGCGAGTTGAACTAGTTTCATCAACCCTCCCCCAAACGACATATTGACCTTCTTCAGCTCTTCCACTTCTACAACAGTTAAAACTACAAAAACAAGGGACTAAAAACAAAATGCAAAAGGGATGACAATTGAGAATTACTGATTTTCTGCTTGTAGAATGAGGGCTCATTAGGCTGCTTTAGAACTAGCAAATCACAATAATCCTAACACAAACGTTGCTGAAGAAACATAATGCGGATAATCCAATACTCCACTACTCTCACAAGCATTATTCTTCCGTAGCATAGGGCTACATCGATCATCAATTTTACTATATAGCGTAAATCTGAGTGAGAGGGAGCAGTTTTGTGCCGCTACCTTAGATAATCAAACGGATTCCAGATAATGCGGTGTAGAAGTACGACTAAAGAATCAAAGCCCGACAATGAGCTGATGCATATATACTAACAGCCGATAATCATCATGCATCCAAATATACAACATTGATGAATTATGCACACTGCATTATGTTTATCGATTTCTACCTCATTCTCGTGTTGCAGGTTCTTTGTCAATCCCTGAAACGACGGTTTTAGTCTACCACTTCACTGGAATACAGACGCGAGAGAGCGAGAGAGAGAGTGAGAGTTATGGGCGTTGAGCGTTGGGCATGGGAATCTTGTATCTGGCCCAACGGCGAATTTACATCTTAATGGTAGTGCGAGGCCCATTGTGGTTACTTGCGTTGACGAACGAAAGCCCATACAGTCGAGATCTAGGGTTTCATATGAGGCCCACACGGCCTTCTAACGCATCTGGATCCAAGTAGATCTTCTACCAAAACAATCCAATCTCTCTCTCTCTCTCTCTCTCTCTCTCTCTCTGTGAGCAAACCGAGGAAAAGAAGAAAAGGAAAAACAAAGCCAACTCTTTGCCAAAATTTGTGAATTGCCTAAATTATTAATTTTTTTTATCACGTAGACTGTACGAGTCAGATTTCATACATATCGATTAATTTCTAAAAATCAATTTTATCGTTCACTAACGAGATCTAAATTAAAACTCAAAACAAAACTGATCACATAAGAATTAATAGTACTTGAAAATTTTCATAATTAATCCAATAGCTAATCCGTACTATGAAATGAAAATTTACGTACACTTCTAAAAATATCAATAGGACCTAGTGTGACTTTTATTTTCGAAACGAACCATTAACCATTTATAAATAATAATACTTCAGGATGTTTGAACCAACTTCAACGTCTTTAACAACAGGTCCTATTAACGCTAAGACACTGCTTATGATCTAGCCCCTAAAAGCATATATTTTACTGCCCAACTTGACCCTTTGATGACACGTTATTTTACGTCAATAAAAGAAAGTCACGAGTGACGTACTGCTAGATTTATAGATTAGTACTTTTCTTGTTAGTCCATAAGTACATGCTTGAAAATTCAATAGGGGTGTAGCGGTCCCAAATGTAAGTTGATTTTATTTCTCTTTAATAGGTATTTATACTTCAGTACGTGATTTGTTTTTGGCAACAAAAACAATAGAATCATATTTCTCCAATTGAAGATTCTTTGCTCTACGAAAAAAAATGTAAGTGGTCATCTCCGGTTAGCTTTAATGAATAAAAAAATAAAGTATTTGTCAACGGATTCTTTTCAAATTATTTCCCAATATAGTATGTCAAGCAGAGTGCTAAGATTTTAGAAAAATTTCTTCAAAAATATTTCCGAATTCAAAATCGAAAGGTTATGATTTATTTAAATTTGAAAACCTACATACTCAACTAAATTTATTCCATTTATTTTAAATTTTTTTTTAGTACCGAAGACTTTCCCTTTAATACAATGGGGACGAGCAGGAGCTTTCCTAGCGACTACACAAAGGGAACATTTTCTCTCTGTTTTTCCTACAACCCAAACACCAATTGGCATTAAAACCAGGGGGGACAACTCAGTAATGGCCAATAATGAAACTTTGAAATTTCAATAGCAGTAGTCAAATTATCCATCTGGCAAATTGTACCCAATGAAATGACAACTAGATCGAGGAGGAGGAGGGAGGACGATGATGGCGACCAACGGCGACAAGGATTTGACAGAATTAAAGGGTTTCTGCACATGTATGGTGGGTCTCCAAGTTTTTAACCTCTCCCAGGAAAATAGGGTTACCCACTTTGATATTTAAAGAAGATGACAATATAACAACATTGCCATGTGGGCTTCAATAGGCCATTTTCCAGAGATCAGCCATATTATTCCCATCCACTGGTTCACGTTTCCCCCTACATTTGATAAGCTTTTAGCGTTGTGGGATGTCTTTGACCCCATGTTTTGCATTGTTGGAGAAAAAGTCTTGGTTTCGACTTGGGATGTGACCATGAAAGGAATATTGTAGGCAGGGCAACATGCCCTAATGAGAGAAGAGGGGACCCTAAACAAATCATGTTTATTTGAGGAGTGACCTGTGATTACTTTTAGTCTGTGATGATGTTGAAAATTGAATGGTAATCTTCGTACTCTTGTGGTTCTTGCACGCAAATCTTGTGATCAAGATGGTTTCAAGCCGACAAATACCTGACGATCAAATTAGTAATTAATTAAGATAGGATGTATGTAATAATGTAAGTAAGAAGTGTGTATAAAGATGTACCCTCATTTGGATCTTGAAGCCTATTCTATAAGGTGAAAGGCGGAGGGATTATGCGGGCTCTGATGGACGCTAATCACACTCCACTTTCCTTATTGGTAGCAATGAATCATTTATTGACAGGTTTGTTTATGAAATTTTGAGCGTTCTAAGCATTCATTTGTGGAATCGTGCCGAATAGATTTTGCTATTGATTTCGCGTCTGAAACCTAAGTGGTTATGTGCTGAGCGGAGCAGATGAGTATTGGATAGTCGCATATTAAGTAATTGACCGTCGAGAGGTCGAGCACTAAGTTGAGCGAATTCACGTGTAACGATCTGCTTTCGCTTGTGCAATATTGTTTACTTTGACTGTCCAAATTTCACAGACTTCCCAGTAGGTCGACCATGCTTAACTGTAAAGTTTTATTGGGTTTTGGTGCCCTCACGGTATTAAAAGGCAATGTACAATGTAGGTTCATGATTTGTTATATATAGTATTGAGCTTACATTGATCAAGCAACATGAGATCCTTAACTACCTATTCAGACGTCCACTGAGACTCTCTCTCGGATGTTGGCCTCACAGTTGGCACCATAACCTGGTTGGGGTATCACATTCTCCGCCAACAAGAAACACACGTCCTCGTGTGTGGGGTCGAGATTTGTCTCACATTTTCGATTGATGTAGCCTTTGATACTATTTGCAACGACTCACTCTTGTCTTATACAATATTGTCCTCTTTGACCTTTCAATTTCTATTGACTTTTCAATATGTCACCCATTCTCGCATTGTTGGAGGACGAATACGTTTAACTGTGAAATTCTATTAGGTTTTGACGCTTTCACAACATTAAAAGGTCTTGTACAAAGTAGATTCGTGATTTGTTATATATAATATTGAACTTACATCAACCAAATTACGTGAAATTATTGACTGTAAGAGGAAAAATCCACACTCTTTAGAGAGGGGCGGGGCATTTATTTATAATAAACTGAATGAGATTAGGGTTAGGGTTAACCTAATGGGCTCTAGTCACCGAGGCCCATTAGGGTTAACTTATACATTTAACCTAATTAACTAACAGTTCTTT
>JABCMJ010038087.1:0-12796 GCA_014822125.1 Arbutus unedo | reverse complement strand
TCGACACTCTAACATACAAAACTACGTGCCGATCAGACGACATGAGTTAGAGCAGACCACACTAAGTAGAACAAATCACACGAGTTAGAGCAGACCACACGAAGTAGAGTAGACCACACTGAGTAGAGCATACTACATAGAGCAAACTTTGCTGAGTAGAGTAAAATATGTTGTGTAGAGCAGACTATACTGAAGTAGAACAGACCACACAGAGGACACCACACTAAGTAGAGCAGATAACACTGAGTAGAGCAGACCACACTGATTAGAGTAGACTATATGAAGTAGAGCATACCACACTGTATAATGCAGACTATATTGAGTAGAGGAGACCAGTGAGTAAGATGATTAGGGTACCGCAAGGGATCCACCAAGATTACCGCTTCCATACCTCATGGGAATTTTGCCTCGAGAAGAGACACCAAAATCCACCACGTGAGGACCTACATCCGCCACCACCAGCACCTCCAGCAGTAGTAGAAAACAAGCCTTTGGACTCCCTTGGGAAGGGAGAAGATCCCGGACACGTGGGGGCTCACACTCAAGAACTCGTGAAGAATAAAAAAGAGAGGATAGTGACTGTGAAAGGTTGTGAAGGTGGGATCGAGAGATAAACAATCTAAGGCATTATTTACATAGAGTTGATAAGGGACCTTAAATGGGCTCAAGTAGGGAACCTTCAAAACACACAGAATGGGATGAACGGAATAGGTCCACTGGGAGCTTTCTTAATACTAGTGCCCCCCAGAAAAACCACAAGGAGGACGGCCACCGGCAAGAGGCTTCCATAATGAGGCTCGAGAAGAGCAAGCTTTTAGTGGTACCCAATCCGATTTGACCGCAACTACTGGATCGCACCTATCCGGGATCAATGGTTACATCCATCTGATTAGTCATGTCACCAGACACATGAACGCACACAACATCCACGTTAGTGCCATGTCACTGATTCGTAAAAAATATACATCTTCAAAATGTCATACATATATATATATATATAGACTAAACCCAATATAAAAAATAAGCATTGTAGGAAAGCTTTTCAAAAGAATAACCAAATTCAACAAGCATTATGTTCCTGGATGAAAGATGGTTATTTTGGGTGTTTTACGTTCGAGGAGTGCTACAATACCAAAAAAAAAAAAATGAGAAGAAACTTCCTTGAATTCAAGATTAAAGGTCATGATTCATTTGAATTTGTAGACCTCATAGCATTTGATTTTAATTCAGAGAAGTTTCTGACTTTTTCTTTACGTTCACAATTTCAAAAATTATTTTTCACCTCTCCTCAAACACAAAAACTACAACCCCCTTGAATGGATATTCCATCCCTTTTATGAAATTTCAAAACTGATACTCTCCTCGTCTTTCCCTTCTCTTTCTTTCCCCTCTAAATTATAAAAATATCACTCTCCCCTCTGAATTAGAAAAAATAACACTCTCCTCCCTTTCACTATTTCACATTGCATTTAAAAATATAATATATAATTAAAAATAAAATTAAATAAGTAATAATAATGAGATGTAATGTTTTTTAAAAGTAATCCAATTCAACTTTTTATCTTCGCATTAATTCTTTTTTTTTTTAAGAACTCAATAAAATTGGAGGTCGCAGTTAGTATTGAACGAGAATAATTTTTTTTAAGAACTAATTATTTTGTAGATTATTAGTATGTATTGACAAGAATAATTTAAAATATAACTACAACCAAATTTTTTTATAAAAATCACTAAAACTAAAATAATTTAAAACATGCTAATTTTTTTTTTGAATTAATTTTGATCCTATGAAAAATGTAATCGATTTTTTCATTTCTTTGTGCTATTGGCCATCCGCAGAGAGCTTTGAGTTTAATGCCGATATTTTAGCAACAAATACAATAAATTTAAGTGTAGTACTTGGTGGATTGATCTTTTTTGGAAAGATCCAACCAGCTATACTCTATTTCCTTCTAATTAGAAATGAAATGGTGCATGATCTCACAAATTACTTTTGAATAAATTAAGAAATTATATGCAAGAAATATACTATTTTACGATGAGCAATGATAGGATTCCAAAAATGGGATCCCATAATTGACCCAGAGCACACACAAACACGCACACGCACACACATTTATTTTTCTATTTTTTGTATTTATTAGTTTAGCAAAGAGTATGAATTTTTGAAATTTTTAAAGAGACAGACCCCGTTTAGGCTTATTTTCTTATCTTTACTAATCTCATAAAAAATTGTACTTTTTATATCTCGTTGAGATGAATTAATAATATGTTTATTGTCTAATTATTGGTTCGTCTTGACCAGATATTTTAGAAAAATAAAAAATCATATCCACAAATTAAAAAAATTATGAAAAATAAAAAATAAGTCTAGACAGATCATGTTTAGGTTTATGTTTTGTCTTTAATGAATTTTTTTTATCTTTTAGACAGAAAAATTATACTTTTTAAATTTCATTCGTTAAGACAAACCAATAACTTATAAAAATATGTAAATTAATAAATATAAAAAATAATTAAATAAATACAAAAATTAAAAAATAAGAATAATAATTTAAATTTGTATATTCAAAAATAAATGTGCTTATAACAAATGTCTGTGTGAGAAAAAAGAGTTGGAAATTTGATTCATTAGTAAATTGACTTTAATTCTCCATGAACTAGTAATGTGGGATTGTTAACATGATTAAAACTAAATTATTTTTTTGAACTTTTTTCAAGTTCAATTTATTTATTTTTTATTCTCTCCCAGTGCAATTTATTTATTTATTTTCTTTATTGATTCCTCTCATCAAGACAAATCAATGATCTAAAAAAATAATACAGAATAGTTAAACGCAACAAAAACTTGAACAAACACAAAAAAAAACCAAGAAAGAAAGTTAGGTCAAACCTATCTTGTTTGGCCTCATGTTCTCTTTAGATTATT
Source organism: Arbutus unedo (assembly GCA_014822125.1). Taxonomy (NCBI): domain Eukaryota; kingdom Viridiplantae; phylum Streptophyta; class Magnoliopsida; order Ericales; family Ericaceae; genus Arbutus; species Arbutus unedo. The sequence goes on along the minus strand of JABCMJ010038087.1, from coordinate 9,867 downwards.
ATTTTTCGTTATTTATTTTTTAGTCTTGACGAACGAATAATTCATAAGAACCTGATGCTAAACTGAAAATTTCAAAAAAAAAAAAATGAATAAGAACAAAAAGATAATCAAAACAAATTAGGCCAAACTTAATCCAACTTAAATTGTGAGCTAGCCTGAAAAAAATTTACAACCTAATTATTATCGACACCACCTATTGCGTTATCCTACAATTGATTTTTTCACCAACCATCTACGCAACATTTTGTCAGTTATAGCAACTGTCTGTTTGGCTCTCAATTCAATATGTACAAAAGAAAATAATATTATGTACATACATAAATAGTTCATATATACTTAGAAAACTCACTTTGAATTTGAATTTTAGGTAATATTTATTTATTTGGTTTGATACAAAAAGTGTATGTGTTTTGCATTCCAATGGCGGTTGGTTCAATTCAAATTTGTTTCGGGATAATATGTTTGTTGTGAGTGGGTTCAATCCCAAGGCTAGAATTTCACTGGACATTTTAGGAATTTTATTGGTATTGTAACAGAGTTTAATAGAGTTGTTCAATAAAGGATATCAATGTGATTTTTAAAAATATAAAAATATACAATGTAATTTTATTAAAATTGAAGGAGTACGTGTTGATGAAATTTATCCTAAAATTACTGAAGGGAGAGAGATGGATTTTGAAGCTGTTGGTGACAAGTCTTTTGTTGTTTCACTATCACTGAATTGAGATATTTCTTGAGTTTGGCAAACTTTTATCCTACATTTTTGCACCTTGACTTTCCTACTCATCAATCATTATTGATGCTCAAAATGACACCAATTGCATTACTAGTATTCAATTACTTTTATGGTTCATGATGAGAAATCAGTAAAGAGTAAACATTCAACATTTCAATTGCAGTATCAGTATTTTTTTATTTTTTGAGATTAGTTGAGATGAACATAAAATAGTTTGGACGTTTTGAATTTGAAAAAAATAATAAGGAGATAATTCTTCTTTTTTTGTCCTTTTGTACTTAGATGCCTTGGATATACGCAATCTCGAATAAGCAATTAAGAAAATTGGATAATGTGAAGAAAAATAACTCCTAACCCTTATGAATTGTTTGTTAGAGGTCAAACGAGAGAAGAAAATTATCACTTTGAATATAATTATCTGGCTTGTCATATCCAAAATTTGTTTGCTTCTCTGAATCCCGAATATGATATTCAGGATATTAATTTATCTGTCTGGAGAGAAATAAATAAATAAAAAATCACTCCTCCTCCTATTCATATTTTATCCCCTTTTATATCCGTCTTTTATTTACACAAATATTATTATTAATTTACCAAAATATCATTATTAATTACAAGAATATCATCCACATAATCATATATACTATATCCTCCTTCATATTTTATAATTATTAATCCCTCTATAATAAATATTTCATTCTACTGTATCATTTCTTACTATATTCATCATATTTTGACTATTAATAAACAGACCTGACTAGTGTTAACACCTTGAGTTAGACCCCATAGAGGCTACCCTTTGGTGGTGGTATTATATAGCCGGTAAGTCAAAGAGACGGGGACGGGAAGTCAAACTAATTGACACCCTAGACATGGTCCGATTTGTCTAGGCTGTCCGGGAGGCTAGCTTGGGTTCAATGCCGAAGCCCTCCATACATTTTAGGCTTGTGAGGAGGTAGAAACCTCGTTTCATAGAAACAAGTCTATGATGAGACTTTCTGTTCCTTCTGAAACTTTAATTTTTATACTATGTTAAAACATTCAACTTAAAATAAATTGACAAAAGTTAAAAGCTATTGTCCAAACTCATATAATAGTTTAAAATAATAACTAATTAATGTGGAACAAATTCAAACATACATCATATCATCAACCCTTACAAATACGCTTGAAGATGATGCAAAATGCAACTTTTCAATGAAGCAGCAGCAATACAAGAAGTTGAAGCATTGGAATACGCTTGAAGATGAGGCAAAATACACTTGAAGATGAATCCTCATTTCTGTTTTATTTTACATTTTCTCTGTTACCCTATGCTATTATTCTCAACGTTATGACGAACAAATGAAAAATCAATATGAGCATTCATATTGGAATACAAAAAAAAAAAAAAAAGAACCAAATCTATATTGCTCCCCAAAACTACACATTACAGAAGGATATTTTCCAAAGCCGGTATCATAAGAGAATCCCAGGTAGAGAAAATAATTTAACAAGAATGGAATCAACTTCTAGATTTGGAGTCTTTATGCTTGATGGCCGTTAATGTCTTTCTGCTGTTCAATTGGACTCTGTCCCTCGCTGATAGACTTGTCATCGGTAGGCTCCTCAGCATTAGTCAGCTTTCCCTGTTCCATTATCGGAACAATGTTAGTTCATCTATAAATGATATTACAAGGCACCTAATGTTGCCAAACTAGCAATGGAAAAGAAAGAAAACAATATAAGAAAATAGTCACATAAGCTGGTAGGTTGAGTTAGCGATTCGATCATCACCGTGAGTAAAAATGCATGCTTACACGGATAATTCAATTACATGACTAGCCACAAGGAGTCCTGACTGTTTTAAGTACAACTTTTGGACTCGTTCAATCAAATGCAACCACATTAACCTCCAACAGAAGAGTTTTACAGTTCCCTTCCATTGACAGTGGAATACTTTATAACGTCATTATCAAACTTTCTAGAAAACAGTCAGATTGAAGCAATTTATGTCGAACACAAGTAACACATGTTTAGCTTACAAAGGACATGCGTATGACTAATGACTGAGCTTGGCTTGAACTTGTTCGTAATTTGGAAGAGGATGTTCAAGCTCGGGTTGCAAAAGGGACAAAATTGCAGCTTTGCTCATTTGGTACAAACTAATTTGATGTTCCTAGGAGCATTTAAAATTCTTTCAATTTAATATATGGGTGCTTAATCGTTTGTAGCTTAAAGAAGGGACAATGGTTTCATCATCCAGATTAAACTGGGTGACATGGCACACAACAAAGGATATAAGTTATCGGTTTCTTATGTCATGCTGCCTACAACAGCCAACACATGCCAAAGCAGCCTACCTCATATCTTTTATTAGCAGCAGTAGATATAGAATATGAATCTTTACTTCTGCTTCTGCATTACCAACTCTGGTCCAGAGTCACCAGACTATCTAAGTGTCCACCCACACAGATGCGGCAACACATCTAAGTGTGTATAAGCACATGAATACCCTGAGTACATTTTCTCTTGCAGTATGATTGGTACATGTACTATTAAGTACAGTCCATTTGAAGTTTGAATACCCAGTTCATGGAGATCGCACACCCAGTTCACATCCTGAAATCTTCAACGTGGAAGTATCTAATCAAGGCATTTTTTCTTACAGTATGATTGAAGTTTGAATACCCAGTTCATGGAGATTGCACACCCAGCTCACATCCCGAAATCTTCAACTAGGGATGGCAACGGGACGGATCGGGGACGGATTTGAATATCCCCGTCCCGTTCACAGAATGGGGAATAAACTCCACCCTCTATCCCCGCCCCTAATGGGAATCCCCACCCCACACCGTTTCTTTTAATAAAAAAATTGATTCATATCATATAAAAATAATCACAAATTTACAATTACAAGACTAATCCATAATATAATATAGAATCTAAATTCTATCAAATACCACAAAACAAAAGAAGAGAATGACTAAAGATCTATTGAAGACTAATACATAAAATAGAGTTTAAATTGAAGACTAATACATGACGTGTATTTTGAAGATCTATCTTTACATTAAAAAAAAAACTCTAAACTCTATTTAAGAAGAAGAAAAAAGAACAATAAAGGAGTTCAAAAATAAAATTGTAAATACTTCTATGTAAAAGGATTAAAAAGTAAAAATAATATCCATTTAATAATTATTTTAAAACGAATTCGAGAAGGGGACGAGGCGGATGTACTAAGACCAGCCTCCAACCCGTTTCCCTTTTTTTCCCAACTTTTACCTCCAAATCCAACCAGATCTCCAAATGAATCCCCAAAACTCCAACCCGAACGAGGCGGGGAATAGGGCAAATCGGATTGGACGAAATTGTCATCCCTATGACTTCAACGTGGAAGTATTAATCAAGGTATTATTTCTTAAGTATGATTGGTACATGTACTATTAAGTGCAGTCCATTTGAAGTTTGAGTACCCAGTTCGTGGATATTTCACACCCAGCTCACATCCCGAAATCTTCAACTTGGAAGTATCTAATTGGTTTCCTTTTATATCCAATAGTAGATTTAAATGCTTTTTTCTTCTATTTGATAGTTCTAATATCAATGTTATATTATGCAATAATATTTGTAAAATATTAAAATGAGAACTGTAATAGTTCATGATTTTTAAAAAAAATGCTAATCATTGCCCAATAGACAAATAGACGGTGAATAATCTCAATACATGTATAGCAAGTGTATGTACAATAAGGATATTGATGAATTATAAAGGTAAAATGTCTTGAGATTTGTAGAAGTGTATATAGATATCCTACTAACTTTCTCTTTAGCAAGACCTTTTTATTCATTGAATAGGGAAGTTTAAATTTGTAACTTTTTTTACTGTCCAAAACAAGTTCACAAGGCTGGTTAGCGATAGTTGGTGAGGGTGATCTTTCTTATAACAAGTCTCGAACCTTTGACCACCTAAAGAGAAATAAAAATTCTAGTGAGCAACTCAGCTGCTTCTAAACTATAGTGTTCGTAATTGAAATTTTGATGACTATCCTAAAAAAGAATCTACGGCTGCCACTGCACCCACACGACAATTGTTGTTGCACTAGCCCCAGTGTGAAAGGATAATCATCTTATTGAATATAAGTAGTAGTTTACCTTGTTCCTGTCACGCCAACCAAGGCCAAATGGTCTCGATAGCAAACTGATTTTTCTCATTGGTAGGTCTTGTGTGGGTTCTTGATTGCTCTGCACTGGTGAAGACTCTTGGTGTACAGATCTACAAGCCACAGTTACCATAATTCATAATAACAGCCACAGATCATATAGACATGCAATAAGCACAATGCCTAGAGACATCTTTGATTACAGAGATAAAAAATCAAAATAGCAAAGCAAATCAATGCAGAGTACCATGTTAACGGAGTCAAACTAAGAGGCAGGTTGAATTTAATAAAAGGAAATACAAACACAGAATGGAAACAATCATTCTTAAATGAAAACAGAAAGTTGCACCATGCATAAAAAAAAAACAGAAGAACAGGACCCTTCCAAGAATTGACTACATACCGCGGAGATGGCTGTGCTTTAGTTTGGCCAGATTGGTACTGTAAGGTAGCTTCCAACATTGACTCTGCCATTACCACCCTCTTCTCCATTTCAGCGAGGGTAGCAGTCACCTCTTCATATTTTTCCTGCAAGGTTAAAGTGGTTTTACCAGAACACACACAATCTAAGGGATTTCCCTCAACTTTATACATTTAGAAAAGATTTATACTCGGATGAAGGATACATAATGTTTAAGACGGCATAAGCATGAATTACAAAAGTAAGAATCAAGGAACTGATCTTTGATATACAACTTTCCAAGACATGTCAACTGAAGGAGAATGTTTTCGAGTCCAAAGCTGGTTCAGAAAATGTTCAGGATGTATAGGTAGAAATTTGACTGGAAAAGCAGTTAAATGACTTAATCAAGAATCTTTCTAAATGAAACATTCCAACAATTTTCTGAAACAAAATAATTTTTCTGTGAAAATTAGTAGTACATGAGGCCTAAATCTGCTAGGAAAACCTAGGAGGGCTAGAAGAAGTGTATGAAAACTCAACCATAAGGTTTGAGGTTGTAGGCCAGTTTGAACAGGCAACGCATTACAGAGCATTTGACTTTTACGTTTTAAGTATCCATTATCAGCCAAATGGTTTTTATATAGCCAAAAATTTAAAGGGTAATTTTACATAAAAACTCCTTCATCTATCATTGGGTTTCAGTTCACCCCCTTCATCTTTCAATTGTCCCAATATACCCCTGGTCTTTCCAAATGTAACAATCGACCCGTTTTGAATTGACGTTGTTAGAGGAAAATACAGTAAGTAGTCATATGCGTCAATCCAAAAGGGATCAATTGCTACATTTGAAAAGATCAGGGGTACATTGGGACAATTAGAAGATGAAGAAGTTTAAGTGAAACCGAGTGATAGAAGGAGTTTTATGTAAACTACCCAAATTTAAATGCTAACTAAGTTCGCCTGCTTTGTATGATTTGTGATTTTTGGAGGCCTCCATATCATAAATGTGAGAAATGTAGTAACAATACCTGAAGCACTTGAGCTGCATATCTCTGAGCTGCTGCATCTTGCTCAGCGAATCTCCGAGCATCTTCTGTTACCTTCTGTTCTTGCTCTACCCTCATCAAAACCTATACGATAAGCCAAATGCAGATACGATAGTAAACATGCGTCGCCATAAGAAAGAGTAGACCTTTTCAAGTGTTTAATGCTTGTGAATAAAGCAACACGAAACCTGAAGCATGACATTTTCTTGCTCCTGCTTATCGGCAAGTACCTGACGGAGCTCAGCAACCTCTCGCTCCAATTGCTCAACCTGAAGCTCATAAGCAGATAGTCCATAAGCAAAATATTTAATTTTAACAATCTAAAGTAACAAATAGGACCTCAGCCACTAGATGAGTCATGCTTTATGAACTCTACTTCCACCAAACAATTTTAAGAGACTTGAACAGAGAAAGGTGAAAGCTATGCAGGAGAATTTCACCCTTCTCCATTTGAAACTGCAGAATATGGCGAGGAAAAGAAAATGAAATACATGCTATAAAAGGTGAGAAATTTTGGATGAAACTCAGCAAGATGTGGGGAAAAAAAACAATTATGTTAAATTTGAGCACAAAATAGAAAATCAGAAAAATAGGGATTAAAAAAACCTTTCTGATGTAGCTGAAACAATCTATTTTCCATATTACATGACAACAGTGCATGTGAACTTTAATCAATAAATGTTATACATCAGGAAGATCAGGTCAGAATGCTAACTTTTACATAGGAACAAATCTCTTGTTTTTTTCTTTAGTTAACCAGGACAACTAGCAGGCACATAAAGAATCACAAGAGCAGTCCCCATATTCCTCATAATTATAGAAAGCAAGCAAAATGAGAGAATCATGCAGAAAAGAACTTTGGTACACCTTCGCACTCAGTTGACGCCGATTATCCTGCTTGACCATTTCCATCAATGCTGTTTCCAATTCGTCAGCTCTGGAAAAGAATTAAAGGAAATAAAGAAGGTAAACATGGTTGCTGTAATAAATGATAGTGTGGTAGCTCCTAAATTAACTATGGAACAAGAAAATTCGAGAACTTTCACATCAGAAAGGAACAAAAAACACAACAGTAAACGTCATTCAAATGATACGTTAATATCATCTGGCAAGCATTTCTGACAATCCAAGTTTACCACATTTTCGGAGAATAATTCCCTTGATGTGTGATTGCTTCGAAGTATGCTAGAAACACTATTGCGCATTATACTATTAGATTGAGAATTTAAGATAACTGAACAAAATGTAGGATAAAATAACCTGAGAGCTGCACATCGCTTTTCCTCAACCAACTTGCACAATTCAACCTTCAACCACACGACCTGCACAAAGTTTATACATTCAAAATTAGATCGTAGTATACAGTTATCAAAATTAGCATACTGTACTGTGCAAGTTTAAGCCACTAGATTAGCTGCATTTGCGCAGATACATATTGGCTGAAAAAAAATCAATCTGTAAATTATAAATTTGGGTCACCAGAGGTATACTTGTTCTCAATAGAAAGACCTTCCAAACCTAAGTGCACGTAAGTACTGTGTGAATAGGGCATCTCCATTTGAGGTAGGACTGAACGTCAGAAGAAATGAGATTAATTTGGGTATGAGAAGCAGGTTGCCCACGTAGCTTAGTGATTCTTCGCCTTTATCCAAATTACTGACCACAAAATCATGAATGGTAAAACCAATAGAAAAGCTGAAAAGAAACGTGAAGTGTGTTGGCATCGGCAAAATGACAACCAAGCTCACTTATTCGTTCTGTATTTTCAGAAGCAGAAGCTCTATATCAAATCTACAGTGTATAGACTACAGACGTCAAATATGAAAATGAACGATGCAATCTGGACTCAGGTACGAATATCAACCTATCAGCTGCTTGTCCAAGCATCGGATCTTTTTTGGGGTAATTCAAGCATCAGAGCTTCCTAACTTAAAAAACTTGGAATACTCAGAGTGTCCAAAACGTATATGTCTAGAATACTTATTGGAGCTTGCATATTATGTCATCTATAATTCATAGACAATTTGATGTAAATTAGGCAGAAATCCACTTGAAATCAAATGGGATTAAAAAAAGATATGGAATTCCATTTCTCATCTATGTGCAAGGTTAGAAAGTTCTCCTTTCTGGCTAATGTGAGTTTCTTTTTCTCCAATCATAAAAATAAGCAGAACCAAGTGACATATTGGGTACGTGTTGGAGACGTGTCCCACACCACATGCAAATGTTGAGTGTCCAAGACGTATGATTACAGACATTTAGACTAGTCTTGATAGTGCATGCAAAAGTAATGACATATTTTCAAGCAGCAACAAATCAGAATTGCAGTCATCTGAAATGGGCTTAATGCTGTAACTTCAAACCTTGTAGGAAATAGAGGTCCAAAAAAAACATTTCAAACTGTAGGAAAAGAATAGTGCATTAAGCTACCTGTTCTTGAAGATCTGGGACAGAATCTATCTCCACATTCCCTGCCCCACTCATAACGAATCCATTCACATTAGCACAGCCAGAATGAGCATGAGATATATCACCATTTGTCTGCGTATCAGCAAACTGGTCTGAAGTTATTGTACCAGGATCACGTCTAAAAGTATACAGCTTAGATGCCAGACCCTGGGAATCCCTCAAAGCTCGAAGTCCTTTCGATCTTTCCTCAACTGCAGCTCTTATGGCTGGTCGATGATTATTTCTCAATTGTTGTAATCGAACTTCATTTACATTATGATAACCCATGCTCGCTGTTAAGACAAGTTGACTGCTATCAAACGTGGAGCTGGCCAATGACTGCAGCAAAGTAACTGCATCCCCAGCATCCTTGGTTGTGACCAATGCAGGACCTGCATGAAACAGAACAAAATTATATATATTCCAAAAGGCCACATAGTAAGAAACCAAAGTTTTATCCCCATCAGAAATTTAAAAAGCTTTTTACCCAGTACCATATAACTCCATCAAGGCAAGTGCTGTCCTGAATAGCATCACACGATTTCCTTCAAAAAGAAGCACATCCCAGACTCTAAGAACTGAAGTCAAGAGAAACCCATCAGATTTCAGGCCAACTGATGACACAGGAAGAATTACTGCTGATCATGAGAATAAGTATGCAAAGATGATTGATGGCAAAGTATTGGCAAACTATTTGGACAAACTCTACTTGCATTGCGAACAAATGTTGAATTATGCATGATAAAACATAGAACCTGACCACTTTCCCATGGAAGCATATTCATGAAAATAGAGAGGAACCAGGGTCCAGTAACCCATGCCAACTGCACTCCAAGGTAATCCAGATGATTGACTGCAATGGCCCAGTTAGTATCTATTAGCGAGATGGAAAAGAAAGAGAGAGAGAGATAAAAGTGTATAGGATGCTTTTACACCCTAACACAAGAGCATTATTTATATAAAGTGCATAGACTACAAGTTTCCTCACATAACCAATGTGGGACTAAACTAACTACTTTATTCTAATATTCTACCAGTCTCTCTCAAGCTGGAGAGTAAATATCAATAAGTCTCAGCTTGTCACAAAGTAAC
>JABCMJ010038067.1:0-13690 GCA_014822125.1 Arbutus unedo | reverse complement strand
ACTCCCAGAAAATGTCACCTGGCTCAGCGTGAACATATCCATGCCTGGTGGAAACGTTTGGTGTGTTCGTGGCAATTTCTCCACCAACAATTGGCCTTTGTCGACGACCATCCTTCGCGATGACAAAAATCTCAAAAGTGTAACTTGAGATAGTTTGTGAAACCTCGAACATAGTATCCACTCGTTGATCCACCCTCATATCTCGGCCCGTTCGGTTCATTCAATACCTTGCCACTGATGTGGACCAATATGTGATTGTAATTTGAAGTCATAGTGACACGCTATAACTAAAGAGGCCAGGGGTAAATATTATGCGACTGTAAACTTGGATGATTTTTGTGTTACCGGTTTACCAATTGCAAGGTCATATGGAGGCATTATATGTTACTACTTGTACGCCATTAGTGATGGCGTTTTTTGTACGTGTACGCCACTTGGAAAGGCGTTTATTTGTTGTACTAAGCACAACTTTTATCAGTTGTACGCGATTGGAAGCCACCGGAAGTAAGGACAACATTAAAGCTGGGTATGTACGCCACTGGGAAAGGTTTTTTAATAATTGTTAAGCTTAATTAAATTAATAATTTATTCTTATTTAGGTAAATTAATAATCTTAAAAGACGAAAGGTTTTTAAGGGAGATAAAGTAAAAATAAAATAAGTTAAAATGATCATGTTATGGGTTTGATTCCCCAATGGCGGTTCAAAATTTTCATTTTATGCATATACCAACATAATTTGTAATTTAATTACCCTATTTGTAATTTTCGTTTGCAAATTACAAAACAATAGTTTACATAAATTGTGAGATTATATTACATAAATTAAAATAAATTACACATATTATTACATTCAAATAAATTAATAATTTCAACAAGAAAAGTTTTTTAAGTAACATAAAATAAATTGGGAAGGAAGAAAATAGACAGAACATAACACAATGTGCAATGAGAAGTACAATTTCATATATACATTTGAGGATTGTAATGTAACATAATCATTATGTTACAACATATAGACACATGTCTATTTTGCGCCTAATATGAACCACTAAAGTGTCCAAGCTGACTACAAAATAACATGTTTAAAAAAACATTCGGTGGACGGCGGAGTTGGGAGGGGTAAGGCGGCGGAGTTAGGAGTGGCAGCGTTTGCGGCATACGATATTCTAACACAAGTGCGGAAAGGTGGCCACGAACAATAGTTGTGATAGAAATCTCCTCACAGTACGCCCCGCATCTCATGTAATGATATAATCATTACTACATAATTATGTAAATATGTGATGGCACAATGTGCTCAACGGGTCATATACAGGATACGTCGTGTACTCTACACCATTAGTAGTCCATTCACGTCGATCGGTATACATCAAAGCATTGTGTACATCATATGATGTACCATAAAAAATTGTACGCATGTAGCTGAGCATTGATAGTGAGCTTGGATGTTTTGTAGTATTGGTTTCTGGATGACACATATCGCGATACAACAATCGAAACAATTGAAAATGCACACTCTAAACCCAAAATCCTGAACCCAATATAGAGTACAATGATATTTTATTACGCTTATATATATGGAGGGAGATAGACCAATTATGTGGACAAGTAGGATGTACAATTTATGTGGACGAGTGTGATAAAATTTCCAATAACCTTCATTATTTATGTTGAGGATTGTACGCCACCGTAAGTGGCATTGTAATTATTGTACCCTGAGTTCAGCTTTATGGTACGCACGTGTACGCCTATCCCATTGGCATTTTAATCAGACAAACCGCCTATGGTAATGGCATATTACGTCCGGCTATATGAGTACCGTATCTACAAAATACGGTACTTGCGATGGTGTACAATAAAAATGGCACTTTGGATGGCGTACATACAATGTCAGACGCTTACTGGGTCCACGCTGGAACCGCTCTGCCATGTCATCTAAGTGCGCCAATATGGATGGCATTTTGCTCTAATTTTAAGAATAGTTTCAGAAGTATCCTATTTCGCTGATCGGAAAACACATATTTTGACGAAAACCCCCATTTCTGTCTCTGTCTCTGTATATATATATATATATATATATATAGGATGGAGGAAGAAGAGAGATAAAGTTCAACATATAACTTTATCATGTGTTGAAAGTGAGCTAACAGATAACTTTATTATGTGTCTAATTGATAAAGTGGGCCAACATATAACTGTGTCATGTCAAACAGATAAAGTTCTAATCGATATCAACATATAACATTATCAGATAAAATTATTTATGAAATTTGTATATAATATTATCCGTTGTAATGTAATAGAGGGAAAGAAACATAAAAAACCCAAAAGAAACACTAGCAAAGAGAGATAGATTGATAGAGATACAAAGACCAAAAAAATAACAGAAATTCTTTATGTGGTGGTTCATGATCTCGATCTCGGTTTTCATCGTTGCCGATTGGTTCTCAAGAAAATGAGGAAGAGTAGAATTTTTTCACAACACTTTCTCAAATTGGATATTTTTCCCTGCACTTCACGAATAAGGGATGAGGAGGAGAGAGACTGAGTGGAGAAGAGTAGCAATGAGAGTCATCTAGTGGCAGAAAACTAAAAATTCCTCATTGCGTGAAGATTTAACTTCTCAAAACCTTTGGATTCACAAATCGATGTCAAGAATTGAACAGGTTTTAGAGAGATAAAAAGATTTTTTTTTAAATGACCTAACTTGTTAATAGTTTTAAATCAAAGCAAATGGTAAAGGGAGTCCGAAGGACAGATATTAAAAGTATAATAAATTATGTTATTAATTGCTAAAAATTATTAATTATTAAGTTAACTTGAAATTAGTGATATTTCTTAACCATTTATATTTATTGTAACAATAACTACAATAGTATTACTAATATTATGCTTGATCAATTTTTTTTGAATAAGTACAAAAAAATATTATTAACTCAAAATGTATTTTTCTTAAGGAATATCAATAGAAAATTTAAATTTATAAATATTATTATTGTTGTTGTTGTTGTTACTGTTTTAGATATTTATTTATGTTTTTAACTATGACTATTGAACTAGACATGTCATTTGAAATGTTAAGTGCCTAAATAAGTGTGTTTTTTTAAACTAGTTTTTTCCTTTAAATGAATAAAATTTATCAATTTGAATTAAAAAATAATCAAATGATAGTATTTATTTATATTTTTTAGAATTTTTTTTAAGAATTTAACTAGATTTTTGTAGTAAATTAAAGAGTTAAAGGATATAATTTCTAAATTTTGAATAGGAGTAACATTGAAAAGTAAAAAGACTTGTTATAATTATATATTAAGTGTCATTAGCTTTGTACTCAAAATTAAATAGTTATTAATTAAAATATAATTAATTCAAGACTTATTAAATTTAAATTCAATTATTAATTATCCCTTAACAAATATTCCAGAATACATGTTAGCGGAACCCTTAAATCAATAAATTTTAATTCAAAAAATAAGATGGTCCAAACTTAATGAAATAATTCAATCCAATTTTCGTAACTACATTTGCCAAGGTATTTAACATAGATCCTCCTTCCATAATTCCCTATTGACTATAGAGGAAGCACCCACTTCAACCTCAGCACACCGCTCTGTCTCCCCTATAGAAATCAATCAAAATCATCACCCTCTCACCGCCACCAAAGCCCACCACCCCTCCCATGACAACCACCCTCTCTTCTTCATCTTCCTCCTCATGGCCCCCTCTCCCTTCCCCAAACCCTAACCCTAACTTCTCCAATTCCCTAATCTCATCCCACATGACTAGTCCCCCTTCTCCTCCCTCCTCCTCTTCTCTCTCCCACGCCGACGACCAGCAATCAATCTCCGATTTCAGCAATATGGCCTCCGCGATCAACAGCGAGCTCGACGGCTACTCCGAGCAAGACCAATCACCGTCTGTTCTCTCCGACACCTCCGCAATCTCGTTCTTCTCCGATACTCCAAACCCAAACCCTATTCCTGACCCAAATCCCGCCCACTCCGTCTCTCTGGCCCCTGCCCTCCTCCACCTGTCGTTCAACCAGGACTTCGGCTGCTTCGCGGCAGGCACCGACCGTGGATTCCGGATTTACAACTGTGACCCCTTCCGCGAGATTTTCCGGCGGGAGTTTGATAATGGTGGTGGTATCAGCGTCGTCCAGATGCTTTTCCGGTGCAATATTCTGGCTTTGGTTGGGGGCGGGCCCGAGCCACAGTACCCCTTGAATAAGGTGATGATTTGGGACGACCATCAGGGGAGATGCATCGGAGAGCTTTCCTTTCGATCGGAGGTATAACACCCCTACCCATGATTGTATATTGTATGTATATTAATTGTGTACTTGAATACTTAATATCGTGTATTATTTGAATTGCTTGAGTTATTGGTTCGGCAGTATATGATATTTCGTGATAGTTGAGTACTAAATGTCCTTAACTATGCTCATTGCTTTCAGTTGTAGGTTAAGTTAGTTCGGCATTGATAACTGTGTACTGAATGTCTAGAAATTATTCAATTTGCTTTGAGTTTTGTCTCAAGTCTGTTCGGCATTAGATGACATATTATGATAATTGTGGATTAAATGTGCTTAATTATGCGAATTGCTTTGAGTTTAGGTTAAGTCAGTTCGGCTCAGGCGGGACAGGATTGTGGTGGTTTTGGCCCAGAAGATTTTTGTGTACAATTTCTCAGACTTGAAGTTGCTTCATCAGATTGAGACAATTGTGAATCCCAAGGGGCTTTGCGAGGTTTCACACCAGTCATCTTCGACGGTGCTGGTTTGCCCAGGGTTGCAGAAGGGGCAGGTTAGGGTTGAGCATTATGCTTCCAAGCGGACCAAGTTTATTATGGCTCATGATTCGAGAATTGCTTGCTTTGCTCTAACTCATGATGGCCTGTTGCTTGCTACTGCAAGTAGTAAGGGGACATTGGTGCGCGTTTTCAATACTTTGGATGGGTCTCTGCTTCAGGAGGTATGATTTATGTGCACAAAGCTAGATGTCCGTGCATATATAGTTCTCTACATATGCACTCTTACTGTGTCTGTCATGAATAATGAATAGTGTGATTATTATCTCCACTAGCATGGTTTGAGCAAGTATTTGGTTTCATTAACTGAATTGAGATGACATTGGAACCTCTGGAGAATCTACAGAAGGGCATAGCTTGAAAAGTATGAGCTAAAGCTGAATGTTATGAGAAGTGGGGAACGTAAGTTGTAAAGCATAAAGTTTGAGGACTATTCTCATATTTAGTAATGCACGCGGAGACACAAAACTAGATTTATATAGTCTGCACCTGTGCTCAGCTCAATTTGTTGACAAGAGTTTTGGCTGGCTCAATAAGACGATTATTGAGTCACAAACAACTCAAATTAAGAAACTGCATAAATTTCTATGGATGTTAATGTTAATAACGCATTATTATCAATGTTAGTAAAGCATTTTGTTGATAATTTCGATGGATGTTAATAATGTTGTTATTATTCACTGGAATAATAGTTATTCAATGTCTTAGACTGTAAAGGATTAATAGACTGCATCTTAATATGGTGGACCCAATGTTTACACTTGGAGAAAGCTATTTTTAGCTAAAATTCTGTATGTGGGTTTTTTTAAGCTAAATTAAAATTATCTTTTCAGCTGAAAACCTTGAAAGCAGAACCACACAACCTACTTTTTTGAAGGGACTTACAATACTTAAACTGAGCATGTGGATTCAAAGTAAGCCATACTGGCTGCAAACTTAAGTGGAAAGATTCCAGGTCAATATGCCCACTTCTTCTTGCAGTCCTATTGTAGCTTTTGATTACAGTGTTACACTTTCTATGCATAAATAAGGTAAAAATTTTGACTTATAGATAACATACATCAGATGATGTAAGATAAGTGATGTTGGCCACGTGAGATTGTTAGACGAGTGAAGTTTGCTACGGGAGATATTGTAAGATGATGCTGTTGGCTGGTCTGAGTTACTGCTATTATCTTGCTACTCGTAGGCTGCAAATGATCTGAGTAGCTGCTATGATATCACTTTTGTGAGCAGCTCGAGGCTCGGCTTGAGAAGGTCTTGTTCAAGCTCAGTTTGTGAAGTTAATAAATGAGGTCGAGCCAAAATATTAGGCTCATTTGATAAACGAGCCGGGCTCGAGTTGAGGAATGTTGGCTCGAACAAGCTTGCTAGCCAGGTTACATAAGGGAAAAAAGTGTTTTCTCATTTCTGCCAAAGAGACCCGGGGCGGGCGGGGGGTGGGTTCACTCATTTCTCATTTCAGCCCAATCTTACTATCTTCTTCCTTCTTCCCTTTTCTGTGCATCTCTCTCCTCTCTCTACATATATTCTATACTATATACCTAATATACATCTTTTTGTATATATTTACCTGTCTATATTAATTCCCCAATTTAAAAACCATAAAAGTAATTTGCAATCTCATGGTCTGAGATTGCTGTCGCTAATCAGCCACATCCATTGGTCGTTCTCGAAAATCCCTGCTACACATCGCGTCTTTCTCTACTGTCCCTTCCTCTAGTTTTACGATTTGTCAATCAGAACTTAAGAGTTCGTACTCCAAATATCTGTTTCTGTTTCTCTAAGTTGATGGTTGTTTCAGATTGTTTGCGGAGTTAGCAACTGTTGTTAAATTCTAGCAATCTGATGAGTGGTTTCATACGTTGATTGTTTGATTTCTTGGTGAGTTTGTGCATTTGGTGTTAAAATTGGTGGATAGATTGGTGAAGTCCAGATCTGTGTAATTTTTGGTGATAAATACCTTTTGTAATTGTTTTTTTTCAAGTTCAAGCTCAATATCAAGCTTGGCTTGTTATATAGTCTCTAGTTCACACGTGCCGAGCTCAAGCTCTTTAAATGTTGGACGAGCCAAGCTCGATTTGAGCTCAAGACAAGCCATTATCTGGCGAGCCAAGCTCGAATACTTGAGGGCTCAATTTGGCTTGGCTCTGCATGTATGACTTCGAAGTACAAGATGCTGTAAGATGAGTGATGCTGGCTGTTACCACAAGATCCACATAAGCATTGCGGACTCATTCGAATTCTACTATTAGTCTTTTCATTTGTTATTTTTTTGAATTATTTATTTTGCAGATTTTTGGGAATTAACAGGGTTAAATAACAGTTACATATTGTGCAAGGGTAGTTTACATAAATATTTTCCAAAAATTCCACAAGGCATATAAGTTGACCGATTGGGAATTAGATAGTTTTGCTCCTCCATAGTTTTGATCTATTCTTCTTTGTATGTTATCTGTAATTCATGTGGGTAGGGATAGAGTATTTATTGGTTCAGTGAAAGTCTTGTGAAGGTATTTTAATAAGATCCTCGGTGGCTTGATTAGCAAGATCTTCCACTGGATAACATTTGTTTTGTGCTCTCACAACCTGTATTCATTATCACCTCCACGAAAACTGTTGAGCTTATTTCTTCATGCTTTTTGTTCTCCCATATTCTTGAAGAGTTGTTAATTTGCACATATATGGTTCCATAATATCAGCAGGAAAATTAGAGCAGGTACCCAAGGCCAAAGTCCGAAATTGATTTTTAGTTGGGGATCTATGGGGCCTGTTTTGCTGCTTGGAAATTTAATTTGATACTCTACATTCTACAACAACGAGAATTTTTTACAGAATAAGAGGCAATTAAAATTCCAATCATGTGAATATGACATTAACACGAGTACGTATTAAATTACACTACCATAGTTGTTTGGGACAACTTGTGGAGCTCCATTAATGCATCAAGTCCAAATGGTTATTGATTTCCTGATTCAGTCCAAGGAAAAACATTTAAGTTCTTATTTTTGACGTCGCATAAGTATGTTACCACCCGTCTAATACCATTCTTGACTCAACTTCACAAGGCCCTTCCATCTGTTGTTGATGGCAGTTGATTTTTCGAACTCTTGAGGATTTGTTAGATGGCTCGAAATTCTGTTGCAAGCTTTTGGCAGCATTTTCATGCCAACTTCTGCATGTGTTATTCTCATGATTTGAGTTAGTCCTTTAATTTAATGTAGGTAAGAAGAGGTGCGGATAGAGCTGAGATTTACAGTCTTGCTTTTTCTTTAACTGCACAATGGCTGGCTGTTTCAAGTGATAAGGGAACTGTCCATGTCTTCAGCCTCAAGGTTGATTCAGGATCTTTAGGGATCGAAAGATCATGCAGCGCGTCTGAATCAAACCTGTCAACTCCGCCTGGTCTTTCATCTCTTTCCTTCATTAGAGGTAGTATCTCTTTTTACTCCTTGCTTTTTTAATTTGTTGCATTGTTTTGAATGTCCAAGTGCAGAATGAAAATAAAATGGCTGCTTTATTTGTTTATTTCTTTCTTTGTTATTTTTTGGTGTGCGTGTGGAAAGAAAGTTAACTAGTTTTTTTTTTTGGTTGCAAGCTTTGAATTTTCTGCTTGTACGTTAATTTGGTTGAATGCAAAGGCAAGTTGAAAAGACGTTCAAATTTATTTGGAAAATTTTCTTAGTTGGCATGGGGATAAATTCGTTTTATTGGTGGCTTTTCCATTCGTAAATCTAACTACATATTGGTTATGCATACCCCCTTACTTTGCTGGGGCCTGTGCGTCCTTAATGCGATTGGTTTATAGGCTGTAGATGTTCTGGCGCCTTCATACAATTTTAGCTCCAAAAGAGTCGTGTAGTAATGGCATATCTGTGTGCATTAAGATGTTTTGCTATCAAAATGGGTTTCTCTTGCTAAGTATTTTAGGTAAAAAGAGGGGGAAATTTACCTGGAGAGTAAATCGAAAATGCAAATGTAGGATGGCATGCAATAACCCTATCAACCTTCAAAAGGTTTGGTTTTACTTTTAACTCTTTTCCACAATAGGAGTCACGAATTCGCATCTCTTACAAGTTAGGAAAGAAGAATCTTTCCTATTATATCAGATTATTATCAATCCATCATTTAAAACGATCTTTTTTATTGATTTAGACCTAAAATTTTCATTCATAATACGTATTTTTGTCACCAAATGCATACATTTTTTCCCATGTTTAGAAATCAATGACTCGATCGTAGCTGTCATGATTCGATTCGCGATGTGGGAAAAAACCATTTTGATTCTCACTTCAATTCATCGTCTACTGAGTACCACATATTTTTTAAGAACTGGACTTGAGCGTCTAGTCCCAGAAGGTTCTGGGTTCGAGCTGGTATGAAATTAACCCACTAACTATGAATTGGGCTAGAAATAACCTGTGGATTGACTCGATTCTTTTATAGCAGTACTTGTATTCTATTTGAAGAATGAATTGGAAATAATGATGAATCCCCGACTCCCCATTTGTCTCAGCCTTATAGGACTAGGTCGAATGACCACTATGATTCATATGCATTAAGTGCTTGATGCTTTTTCCTGGCATCCTGCATGAAGAAGTATTTTAGGACTATGTTTTGTCGTTATATTGTTTGATTATAAGTTTTATGTGTGATGCTTATGTTTTGAGCCACGATTTTTGTTTATCATGTCCTTGGTTTTATATTCCTTAGTAGTTCCTTGATGTAAATTATCTGTGTATGGATTAGTATACTGGGTTTTTGGACTATTTCTGAATCCATAAAGATTAATGTCTATGTTACAGTTTGATAAGCAGAAACGTGGTACAGAATGCGTATATGCTGATAAAAGACGACAATGTACTATTCTTATTGTCATCATTGATATTATCCAATTCATTAGTTAATTGATATGCTGAACACAGCAGTTTTTGCTGTAGGAATACCTATAACAAGTTTAGGATTATTCTTAGGAGCTAAAGATTATTTGGTGCCCTAATTTTACAGGTGTGCTGCCAAAATATTTCAGCTCAGAGTGGTCAGTGGCTCAATTCCACCTGCAGGAAGGTTCTCAGTACATTGTTGCTTTTGGCCATGAAAAGGACACCATAGTGATTCTTGGCATGGATGGGAGGTAAATGAACAAAATCACTGAAGAAATACTTGTCGAAACAAAAATAGTTATATTCCGATTCTGCATGTGGAAATAAAATTTTCCCAGCAGACATGGAGAAGTCTGCATTCTATCAGACTTGCAAGTATTGGAGTCACCTTATAATTGCATTATGTTTAAATTTTTTCATCTTATCTGCGTACTACCGTCAACTTGAATTGCTGATACACCAATCTCAAAGGTGCTTCAAAGACATCATCCCTTGATACTATGCCTTATATATTTTTTGCCAAATCAATGCTAGACGGATTGGAGCGTTCTTATCAGTGGGCATTACAAATTCCTCATGTTTATAGCTATGCCACCTTTTTTTCTGTCACAAGTACAATTTTTTTTTTCTTTTTGCAGCTGTGCATTGTTTTGCTATTATTTTGTTTTCATATTGAGTCATGTATTCTTGTTTCATCTTGTTTTTTACCAATTATGAAAACGCATTTACCAAAATGGATGTGCCTAGCTCATTTTGTATTTTTGGTTCTTCCAGATAGAACACCTAGGGCGTGTTTAGGGCTATCAACGGATTATATTTGGACTTGATTGAGGGTGATCCGTGTAAGCTTTGATACGGAGACTCAAATTGGACATACAATCTGGTGGATTAAAGTCCTCAAACTCAATTTTAAATGACTCATACCTGATATAAGCATGCTAAAAATGGATGAATACATATTAACTCATAAATATGAGCCAGGAGTATTGATAATTTACTAGGCTTTTACGCAGCAACGTTTTTACGCCTCAAGTTCTCTTTTTATTACGCAAGTGATAAAATAAGAAACACAGCATTTGTCGGATTAGAAGGTCATTTGTTTGATATGCATTCTAGGTTTCTGCAGTTAATGTTACCCTAATTTTTGTATTTACTTCAGCCCGATTTTGTTCAAGGTAGTGTAGCTGGTTACAGATTTGATCATGGTCCGTTCATGTTGGCGATAGTGATTGAATGAGTGATGTAGGCTTGAATGGTTGAGAAGTTCCTGAATTTCAGTCTCTCTCACACACCCCCGAAAATTTTTGTTAAACAAATTCAGCCAAATTATTAACTGTAATGAAATTATTGATGCAGCTTCTACCGTTGTCAGTTTAACCCACTGTCTGGTGGGGAGATGGTTCAGCTTGAACATCATAATTTCTTGAAGCCAGAAGAAACATTCTGAAACGGCAAGGTGGAGGCTTTTTCTCTTCAATTCTCCTTTTTTTTATGTTTGCTAACTATAGTTGTATTATATT
Source organism: Arbutus unedo (assembly GCA_014822125.1). Taxonomy (NCBI): domain Eukaryota; kingdom Viridiplantae; phylum Streptophyta; class Magnoliopsida; order Ericales; family Ericaceae; genus Arbutus; species Arbutus unedo. The sequence goes on along the minus strand of JABCMJ010038067.1, from coordinate 2,477 downwards.
GTTTAGATATTTATGATGGGACTGAGTTTGTAAATGTACTAGTAGAAATGAGAGAAGGATTTCACGTGAAACTGTAGTTGGTTGTGTGTGTGTGTGTGTGTGTGTGTATAGTACAAGTACCTTTGTATATAGATCAGCTAAACAATAACAGTTGTAAAGTTCCTTGTCTTCACCGTTATGTTTCATGCATGACGCAAAATCAGCTCGTCGGATAAACCTTTGAATAGTAGTAGTTTTGAGCAAGTCTGCACAGAAACACTACGTTCATTGTGTTCGGTTATTTGACCACTTTGGTACTTTTCTTCTAGCGGTAGTGGACAGACCATTATAATTAGAAATAAAATGCAACCTTTGAGGATCAGATTGAGACATTGAATTATGTAGACTGCTGCTTAGCAGCAGTATTGATGTCACCGATGGCACGTTATCTGAATTTTAGAAGGGGAAATTGAAGAAGGCAAATTGACAACATTATTTGCGGGGTAAAAACAAAAATGAAAATTGGCAGGGTTTATTGAGTTGCATGCTCCCAGGCTCAAGTAGTTTTGGTGAACCATTACCATACTCAATGCGCCTAGTTTTGGTGAACCATTACCATACTCAAGGCAATCAAGCCCTCTGTTGCAATCAATTAAGGTGGATTATTTCTAATGTTATGTAAATAAATCAGAGAAGGAACATAATATATATTTATAGAAGACAATTTTGGTGAAATAAGGATACCGATACCAGTACACTAATTCTTGTTGTTCTCCTTGGGCTGGTTTGACTGTTGGACCACAAGGAAGGATTTGCATGATTCACTATTATTCATTATTCCCGTGTTTGTGTGAATCCATATTTAGGGGGTGTTTGAGAGCTTATTTTTTGGCTATTTGGTTTTTTGGATTATGGTCAAAATGAATTTTGAATTTAGGAGAAGTGTTTGAAAAAAAAATGTGCAAAATACATTTTGTAAAAATAGTATAATGAAAAATGAGAATAAAAATACAAAAATAAGCTCTAGACTTTCTTTTAGGGTTTTGCTCTTGGAAGTTAGAATTCATTATGAAAATGTGACTCATAAATAGTTAAAATTTAAAAAAAAAAAATGGGCCTAAACACCCCCTTAACCATTGGACTAACTGTTTGTCCATTTAGTATACCCAGGCTGAGAATTAGAGTATACTAAATGGACAAATAGTTAAGCCTTCCAATTTCCGGCATACCTCCCTCCTCATCCAACAGGTTTAAAGCAATCCTCATATCTTTTATCTCAAATTTGTCTCACTCTAACCAAGAAAGATATAATTAGTCTCATATATTATGCCGTGGGCCTCTCCTGCCCCTTTTTTCTCAGCTTTAATTATTCAATGCTCCCAGAAGGTCATGTGCCATTTTCATTTTATATTTCATGGCGATAAATTTTTGTAGTGGGTCATCAATGTATATTTATTAGATTAGATTGTTATGAGACGAACTTATTTGCATAGTTTGTGTTGTGATAATTTATTAACTGTTATTATAATCGAAGCCGGTACCAATGGTAATGGAAAGTGCCCAGTAAATAGTTCTTCTCTGCTTTTGATACTGACAATCGAACATCAATTGGAGCTATCACATCCAACCTGTTGATATTGATAGGGCCAAAACTTCACTCTCACATCCAACCAATATATATACCTTCAAATTGCTGAAGAACTAACCTGGCGAACATGTTGATTCTTAAACTAGATTCTCGCAAAGACGACCGAGAGATTTTTTTTTATGCATTTCGAGTTCCTCACTTCAAGTCAGTACGTGGGAAGTTTATCAACCATTCCAAGCCCCATTTGGAATAACATCTTCAATTAGCATTTTTTTTTTTTTTTACTCAAAACCAAAATTTGCCAAAAAGTGTTATTCTACAGTTAATTCGTTATATTTCACATCTGCGTAAACAAGTATCTGATGCTTCCAAATAATGATTAATATTTCTAATTATACTCACATTTTGAAAACAATCTCGTTTAATTTAAAATTAGAAAAAAATAGAATCAGAAAACAAAAGAGATAATAGATAGACGTATATAGTTGTTTCTAGACTCCCATGTATTTTTCCAAATAAGAGTAAGTTCTAAATAAGGGATTCCATATTTTGTTAAAATAAAGATTTTTTATTTCTTGATTAAATTTTGATTATTCGAATCGTTCAATGTGTTTAAAACATATTTTTAGGGTATTGACGAGAAATTAGTTTAAACAAATATCGGGAAGAGTTTGATCTAACCAGTTTTTCAGAAACGCTGATAGAAATAATTTTATGAAAAAATTGTTTGGATCAAACACTTCCCAGTAACATTTTGAGTTAATTTTTCACAAATATTATTAAAAATATATTTTAAATAAATTGAATGGTTCGAATCATTAATAATTAATTAGAAAATAAAAAAAATTTATTTTAGTTAAATAAGAGATTCATAGTTAAAATCTCTCTCTCTCTCTCTCTCTCTCTCTCT
>JABCMJ010038064.1:0-10884 GCA_014822125.1 Arbutus unedo | reverse complement strand
ACGCATGATCATGGCATAACATGTATGGGATCGAGGCTGGCTGAAAGCTCGACATGCATAGGCTGGCTAAAAGGTCTGTGAGACCGTTGATTGTGGATTGATTATGTGATGGATTGGAGAATTGTTACATGCTAGATCGTTAGCCGTGCTGGTGTTGTGAGTCGAGTCAGATCTTGAGCCGTGCGGGTTCACGACCCGTGAATGGGAATCTATCGCTTGGAAACACAGCGTATGAGAATCTAAGCATGGGTGTAAGGATGAAACTGGTAATTAGAACCACGTAAATAATAACAGTAAAAGTTAGAATTAATCTATTCATTACATACTTGCATTTATGGGGATTCATAAAGAGTAATTGGTATATTACTGGGTTTCAATACTCATAGTACGTTGTACCCTGGCCCTGAACCAGGTATAGGAACCGAATCAGAGCCTGAGCCGGAACCCAAAGCAGAAGTGGTGGCTATCGAAGTGGAGGAAGAGAGTCTCGAGATAGCAGAACCCTGACTGTATCAGTAGTTAGACCGTTGACAGTTTATTGAAGGTTCCCGTGTGTGGGGTTAAGTTATTAATATTAATTAAGTAGTAAATTTTAATTAATTAATTATAAATTATTTTAATAATTTTAAGAAAAAAAATCGTTTAAATTTTCAGGTCGTTACATATACAAAGACGTTTAACCTTTAACGTACTAAATTTGCCTACTGGTAATATAAGGGGGACATTCCTAGAAGGCTGCCCTTTGATGAACCTTGATTTGAGTGGAAATCATTTGGAAAATCCCTGGTCAATTGTGCATATACGAAGGTTTTAAATCTAGGTACCAACAACATAAATGGTAACTTCCCTTGCTTCCTGACGAACTTATCCAGTTTGTGCATCTTAATTTTGCAATCCAACAAGTTTCAAGGAAATATTCATTGCCGAGGAATCCATAGTAATATCTGGCCAAAGCTTCAAATCACTGACCTAGCCGTGAACAACTTCAACGGCATTCTACCTCCCAAATTCTTTTTACAGCGAAAGGCATGCAATGATGGATGGGAGTAGTGCACAATTTCTCAATTACTTGCTAGGAGAGTTCATCAACTTTGGTAACAAAATATACTATCAAGATTCAGTGACATTTATCAACAAAGGATCAGAGATGAATCTGGTGAAAATCTTAGCTATATTTACTGCCATCAGTTTTGAAGGAGAGATACCAGATGTAGTTGGGGATTTGAAATCACTCTACGTTCTCAACCTATCACACAACGGCCTCACTGGTTCAATTCTGTCATCACTTGGAAACTTGAAACAACTTGGATCACTTGACCTCTCGTGGAACAAGATCGGTGGGAGCATCCCGATCGACACTTGCAAGTCTGACGTTTCTTTCAGTCCTCAACTTATCATATAATCAACTCGTTGGAATGATCTCAAGAGGCCCGCGGTTGCAAACATTTTCAGAAACTTCATTTGAAGGTCAACTCGTTGGAATGATTCCAAGAGGCCCGCAGTTGCAAACATTTTCAGAAACTTCATTCAAAGGCAACGAAGGATTGTGTGGAACTCCTTTGATTGCTAGTTGCGGGGAAGCAAAAGAACCAGGGGAATCGTCCACACCAATATCTGACGAGGATGAGATTAACTAGGTCTACATAGCTGTTACATTCAGATACATGACTATGGGGGTTGGAGCTATTGTTGGGCCACTTTTGTATTAGAAAAGGTGGAGAGAATGCTACTACAAACATGTCGACAGAGTTATCTTGAGGATTCTCCATCACCACTAAAAGCGAGCAACACATGAAAGAAGAAGAGACAACAGAAACTTGATTTTGGAGACGTCAGCATTGCTGAAGGTAAGTGTTTACTAGTACAATGCTTGACTCTGCTTTTTACTTGTGTCAATTGTTCCAATAAGGTGCGTAACTGGTTCAATTTGAAAGAAAAATTTGGATCGAATTGAGAATTTTGGTTCAACATTTTCCAAACTGGAACAAAACCAATCATTTTGTTTGGTTCCTTCAATTTCGGTCTAGTTCGGTTCGATTTTCTAGTTTTGTTGTATCAATCCTATGTAAAGAAAATGGGTTTTTTGATTCACGAATAAGCATTTGGGCAATCAAAATACCAAGCCCAATGTAAAAAATAAAGATTACAAAAAATTAAAAAAATAATTATTACAAAAGATACATATTATGAAAAAAATTGAATTTTGTTTTATTCCTATTCAGTTTGGTCCGGTCCAGTCCAATTTTTAGGGAGAAAACAAAATCTAGGCAATTTTTTAATACATTAAACCAAACTAGTCTATTAAAAAACAGAACAAGTTGTCAATTTAATTTGATTTTTTAATTCGGTTCAATTTATCAATTTTCACTTAGTTCCAGCAAAGAAAAATCGGGCAAAAAGGCACTGACCTAAAAAGTGTAAGCATATCTACATATTGTTAATTTACTATTTAGGTTTCAACATGCAATTTATAACTTTTCTAAATTCCCAAACGGTTTATCCACAAGAGAAAATTTTAGACCTTAAACCAATCATGTTTCGTATGCTTCACAAGATATGAGATACGATACGTATCGATTTTACTATTAAATTACAAAAATCCCAACCCCTGAGCCAAACAACTACTCTGAATGATCCCATTGAACGCCCTATAACTCATCTGCATTAGTTGGTTGCTCATATTGCCTTTATCTTGGTGTGATCTGCATTTGTTCTTGGAGTTTGGAGCTTTTCTGCAGAAGTTGGTTATAGTCATAAAAGCCAGAAAAGCTTTTGTGTTGTGGCTAGCTAATTGAAGGTACCACATGCTATGCTCACTTGAAGCTTATTTAAAAGCTTATGGGTTGTCAATGCCTCCATCCTTCTACTCCATCCAATCTCCAATCCCTGGATTCCCCTGGTGTTCTTATTTCAATCTGCTGGAAATGTTTGGTTTTCATGTAGTTGACTTTTTGCCGCTGATTCTATCAGCTTGTAATCTGGTTACTTTAGCTGTGTTTTGGTTTTGATTTTAGTTGGCACTGGTCAACCGTATTGGTTGTTCCTTTGTTTCTTGAACGGCATCGGTGGTTTCGCTCTTCACCCTTCTCTCTGTATACTCTTTTTCCTCTTTATCTAATGAATCCTTTTTTTTTTTTTGGTGCACATAAATAGAAGGAAAGAATATGACTTGAAATTTGGTCATATTTTCTAAAAGGGTGTCATTAATTTTCTGCTGTGTGGTTTCTTCTTATCAGGTTCTTTGGATTGCACAGGATGAGTCAAACCATACTTCACAATCCAACCCTATCAATGGCTTCTCCAAGGCTCTGCTCTACTGCTATTATTTTCCTTTATCTTTAGTGGGCAGGTGCAGTTTTTTGATTTTCCTATCATGGGTGAATATCCAAACATTTCATAAGTCATTTTGAAAGAGAACTTCTTCAAAACATATATCATAAAAGACCTATGTCCCAACATTGTCTTTGGAAAGAGAACTTTTTCAATATTTAATATTCAATATTCGTATAATGCCAAATTATTTATGAATAGAATAAGATAACCATGAAAATAATTCAACACTCTGTAAACATAACTTTAAAAAAATAGAAGATAATTTATTGTCAAACAAATATTTCATAACGAATCGAGTATACAATATAGGTACTTCATACACATTGAGAAAGAATTTCTTCCGAACGACCAAATCATAATGAAAGAGCCCAAAACAAGCCATAGTGCAAACTGGTTGAAGCACAGTTCTTGCAAAGTCTCACACCAACTGGCTGAACAAGAAAAGGTTGGAGCAAAAACTCAAGGTGGCCAGAACAAGTAGACATCCATTTAATCACAGGAAAAATTAAATCCCTTCATCCATTCAAAACTCTAAACAAATGTCAATGTCTACTTCTCAAGCAGCATAAACACTGACACCACAGTTCTACAAAGCCTTGTCATTTGACAAACTTTTTACAGACATTAATCAAAATCGTTCTCAACTAATTGATTTCCAATAAATGCATGTGTAATCTAAATCAAGGTTTTATGAGCCTACGCTGCGTAGGTTTTTATCCCATCAGGATTTTCAAGTTATGTTTTTATTCTATTTTTACATAGTTTGATATTTTTACCATTATTTGTTAGTGTTAATTTACCTTTTATCTTTTTTAAGTGAAAACGTATAATTCCCAATTTGGTAAGTTAAAAAACATGACAGTAAATTAAGCTTGAAAGTTGAAAATAAATATAGTAAAACATATTATGTGAATCAAAAAGATATTTACCAGAATTTAAAAGATAGTAACTGGAATCTCAAAAGAAATTCACCTAAATCATATTAAGTGACTAAGATTTTGTTGATTTCTGTATTTGTTACTAGAATCGAGGGCATTATACGAAACCAAACCGCCCCCCACCCGACCAATTTCTTCAAGAGAAATCTAATCCTCTCTGTGTCTCTCTTCTCCTAAATACAATTTGGTATATTCATCATCCTATATTATTGAGATTTTTTCAATTTCCAGTATTGATTTATCGAAATCCGAAATTCTTATTTTCATCCTCCCCCAAACTATATCAAAAAAAACTCCAACCATATAAAAAAGAAAATCAAGTGTTACGAGTTAGAAGTCGATTTCATCAACTATAAAGAGTATTTTCCAAAGATAATTTTTATTATGCAGCGAGTAGAGTTTATTTTACTATTGTTCCTCTTTTTAACATTCGTTTTAGGGTGATATTAGTTGAACAATATAACGAAGAATTTTGCAAAAAATCACCATCGTAAAAGAACAAAGAATTTTACAACAATTTAAACCATTAGATATGCAAATTTATCATCACAATTATAGAGGACAGTAAATTTACCATCGACCTTAACAAATTAACCATCAAGTAAGTAAATTTATCATCACATATAGAAAAGATCTGCAATTTACCATAAGGTTTATAAAAGGTGGCAAATTTACCATCGACTCTAACAAGTTAACCATTAGGTAAAGAAATTTATCATCACATACAGAAAAGATACGCAAATTTACCATCATAATTATAGAAGGCATCAAACTCAATTTTTTGGGTGTTGAAACTAATATGGTAAGTTGTTGAAGGGGTAAAGTGTTGAAATTGTGCAATATTAAAAACGAGAGTAGTTTGGGTATTTTCAAAAAGATATTACCAAAACACAATCACAAAAAGAGAATAGAGGATGGAAATCTAATTAACAGTAATAAATAAGACCAAAAAAGAAGTGCCCCTAAGTTCCTTAAACCCTAGCATGTTGTCCAGACATAAACCTGGCCGCCACTTGTGGCTCCAGCAAGCATCCCAATCTTGTAAGGGTGTGCATCAAAGCGGCATGGAATTGCTGACATATTGGTACTCTGCAAAGTTCCAACACTTGTTCTCTTAGCAGTGTTGATAACGTCGACTCCTCTTCTCATGTTTCCCACGAAGAGATGCGTATCATCCCACCCCCATATTGCTCTGCTTCGTTATCCAAAAGGAAGAGCTATTAACAACCAACCACTCGTACGTATGTCTTTGTATCTTGTCGACAACAAAAATTGATGATAGGCATCATAGTGCAATGTGAATGTGATGATCAAGATATCTTTTAGGTTTGTACATGAACTTCCAATGTCAGAATGAATGTCGCAAAAGCTCCTCAAAGGAATGACGACCCTATGTAATTAACTAATTATGCAGCATGAACAAGGGACCCTACGCATACCGGACCAATGTAAGGCGACTCGTTGTGAAATCTCCTTACCAAATCTTAAATAATAACTTCAAAAAGTGTGATGATTTCTCAAAACAATAACTTCCAACACACAAAAAAGGAACTTCAACAAAGCATGAAACCGCAGCATGTAAGTCCATCACTATTGTGGTCATATACTAAGTCACTGTATCTACATAAATCCAATTGCTTTTCTATATCACATGTACACATATTTTGCTTCTGTCAATTCTCATGCATCATGGTACATTGACAATCCCATTAAAGTGATGGGAGTTTGGTATAAATCTGCATTGGGGTCAAACGGTATGTTCTAAAAATACTGCAGGGGGAGGTTATGATTCATATTCCACTGGCATTCTTTCATGACAAACATGCAAGACCCGGTAGATATCATTATAAACGACCAGCATCATAAATAAATGTGGATGGTACTCTAACTAATTGACCAATTTTCATATGCATATAATCTTATATTAGATACCGAGTTCAGGTTATGTTTTGCTAGTGAATCAGTTAAAAGAGCAAATACATCCAGTTAAACTCCACATAATGGTGACAATGCAGCACAAGAAGACCAAGCTTATTTGTTCAACAGTTAATCATCGGCATTTGAAGACGTACAAAAAACCCTACCTGAATGAAGAAATCCATCTGCCTGTCTGATTTTGATGACGTATCATACTTGTGTTCTCAAAATTAGCCCCAGTCAGTAAGCCAACGTTGTTGTCAAAACTGTATGAAGAGTTTGAAAACTCAAAGATCAGTATGTGTCACCAAACTGACCAAGGAGCACTATATACGGGGACATAAACCAAGTGTGAGATGTAAGCTGTTTTGGACCTTGTGGATCAAAAAAAAAAAAAAAGAAAGCTGTTTTGGACCAAAACAAGATTTGATGGTATACTGAAGAGACTGATTAGTAAATAGTATTTCAAGGTTCCTAATACTGAATTAGTGCCTCCATTAAACGGACATAGATATAGAGAATATCTACTCAGAATCCAGATCAAGTAAACTTAAGCACGGATACATTTTACTTCTCATAGTGAGAATAAACATTTTCTGTTCTAAATATGAGTTCAGAACTAAATCTAAATGTCTTAACCCAGATTTGCAATTACACATTCGAAGTAGAGCAATTAAGCTGAAGCCGATCCACAAGCTACACAAATTTATAAGCTTCAAGCACATATCCTGTATCTATTCTAGCATCTTAGAGCAACTATACCAGCTTTCTGAAAAATATTTGATCTCCCAGGGCAGGTAAACTTAGCGCTTAAGAACTATATTCACATCCTACAGAAAGGTAGTATAATGTTCAGTATGCAAAATGATAGTATACCGTTCTGTCTTGTACTACTTTCCTATTAGATTTTCACTAAGGGACACCGACGATTTTGCAAGTCCAGAAGGGTAACGTACCTCGTTGTTGCTAGACAACTTCCAGAAGGTGAAAAGTAAGCAGAATGCACAGCCCTCTTGTGGCTTACTGTCTTCAACCACTTTGGCTTAACTGCATCGACATACCTCAAATCCCAAATGCAAGCATTCCCGTCTGTCGAACTTGTTGCCATGATGTTAGTGTTTTCTGTGCTAAAATCTATCGAGTTGATTCTATCTTCATGCAAGAGCCATGGTGTTAAAGATTTTCCAGTCCTCTCATCCCACATGTTGACAATTCCTTGACCCTCAGCAAAATATAAGGACTTCACATCATTTGGTCGTTGAGAAATGGAAAATATAGAATAATCGCTGGAATATACCAAGTCAAATAACTCCTTCTCGACATTCATCAACCGAAGAAATCCATCATAGCAGCTACTATATACCTGCATTCGAATTGAAAAAATTGGAAATTTAACCTTTCACAGCCAATATATTGGTTAGCAATAGCTCCATGTCATACACCATAGGGCAAAAGGAAGTTGAGGAATGCAAAAGCCAAGTTGACTCATGTCACTCCCAACAAATGTGATAGAATACAGAGGAATTTGGTATTAGTATCGTGTGCAGGTCGGAGTGGCAGAAATCAGACCTTCCTAAAATCAAATCTTAAGATAGGGTGAGAAATGTGTCCCAAACTTAGCTCGGTGTACAGGGACACGCCTGGAATACTTAATCGTACTGTATATAGGCTAACGTTTGTAAAGAAACACTAAGAATTGTCCAAAAATGTACTTGAAATCAAATTCAATGGGTAAAAAAAATAAAAATAAAAAAATGCCGTGTTTATTGCCCCACACATGTACCACACCGTTACCCAAGTATGAGCGTCATCGGGTGACGGTAAAAATAAGCACAAAATACACCAATAAAGAGTATAACCTTCCTTTCCTTAATTCATAACAGGAGTAAGAACATGAACTTCAACTAAACTACAGAAGTAGTACCTTTGACAATGAACATGGTTGAACTACAATGCCCGAGACTGGCCCCGAATGAGGTTGGTACATATGGATCCCATCTCCATCCTTTTCTTTGGCATCCATATCCCAAAACCCTATATTCCCAATCTTGTTCCCCACAGCAATCATTCTCATATCCGTGGATGGAAAGAACCTCACCGACATTATTCTTCCAGGCACAACCCTTGCTATATTTTCCGGTTCCAATCTCAGAGATCCTAAATCAACAGAACCCGAAACCCTAATCGGATAACACAAATTCTCATTTCCGTCGCCATAACACAATTGGAACTTCCTCGTAGCACCCATTATTGTTTCAGCAAGATTTTGGTCAGTGGCGTCACCCCGATACGCATCTCTCATGCTAATAGGGCCCAATGTACGGCTTAATTTAGGGGTTTTAGTTAGGGTTTCGTCAATATTGTCTTTTAGGCCTCCTGCAGTGGCGAAATCAGGCGGCTTTCCTCTGCTCCTTAGAGACCTTCGAATTACGATCGGCGTTTCGGGTTTTTGTTTCTTCTCTGGGATAGCTTTGAAAGACTTGGTTTGTGCCCTAGAGAGAGACAGATTAACAGATGAAATTGGCATATTAATGCATCGATGAACTTCTTTACGTACTTCGTATAGGTGTTTCGAACGAACCAGAGAGAGAGAGAGAGAGAGAGAGAGAGAGAGACCTTTGGCGTTTAGCTGATGCTGATAGATCGTTAACTTTGGAAAGGATATTGAGAGAAGCGAGCAGTTCCTCGTTGCGTTTGATGTTCTCGAGCCTTCGGCGCTCATACTCTGTTACCTTCTTGGGCGCCATGAGAAAGAGAGGGGGAGAGAGAGTTGCAGAGAGAGACAGAGGGGTGTTGCTTACATGTATATATGCGGGAAATATTACTGGCGGGAAAGAGAATAAGGGGATAAACGTGGCGTGACCTCTGGGTCTCTGGCCGTTAAATGTAAGAGCAAGGGAACCAATAATAGGTACTTTATTTATTTTAATTAATGATTTTTTATTATTCATTTCAATATTATTGTTATTATCTTTTAAGATATTATTTATTTATTAATATATTAGACAGGATGATAGAAAGAATGACAGAGGTGATTGAACAAATATTTTATAAATAAATTATGAGATACCTAATAAATAGTTCATCAATAGATTTACCCAAGCACTATTCATAAAACTAAAATAGTTAGCATTTTCTAGAGGATCTTGGAGCATAATTTTTATGTTTTGAATAGCTAAAATAGCTAAAAATCTCATTTAGCTAGTCTCTTATTAATACTTTAAGAGTATGTGCAACAATGACCTAATGAACATTTTACAATATCATTTTAGCTAGTTATTTTTCTTTCAAAACTTCAACAATATTTTTCATTTTATGTATTATTTATTAAAATATGCATTCTTACTTTTTCAATTTTTTCCTTACATTAAACTAGGGAGGAGAGAAAGTGGAAAAAAACAAAGAAAACTAGTAAAATATTGGATTGCTTGTGAATAGTGCCTACAAATTAAATTAGGCACTGTATCAAAATCTATTTTAGCTAGTTCATTATTGAGGCTGTTGGAGGATAATTTTATGGTTTTGGCTAGCTAAACTAGTTAAAATACTAATTTACCTAGTTTGTTGTTCATGCTCTAAGCTACATTATTAAGAAGAGTAGGAACACGGATGTTTGGAACCTTAGATACATGTGAAATTCTCAATAATTTGAGAATATTTGTTTGAAACAATTAGATGTGCTTGAAATATTTGTGTTCTTAAACTTTTTCTATTAAAAATATTTTCAGTAACTATCCTATATATTCATTTTTTAGAATTTATTAAGAATATCGATAACGCTAAAACTTAAATTCATCATGTACTATAACGCCCTCGATTTTAAGTAATATAAAAATTTACATTTTAAATAAAATCTGTCAATTCTACAAAAAAATACTCCCAAATCATCCTTTTTCAGAGTCCAAATAAGTTTATAAATTCCAAGTATTACAACCCAAGAAGGACACACCCGGCTCGATAACCAAAATGGCATGTTAAATTGTTACAAATTATTTGAATTTGAGTTCACGATTCCACAAAAGAGAAGTTACTGTACATCTTTCAAAAAGATAAGTCTAAAGATGATATATAACTCGTATCATGTCATTCCTTCAAAATATGCATCGCTATGCATCCATGCAAGTCCAAATCATGTCTCCGAAGCAGTACCTGAAAGAATGAAAGGGTGAGCTACAAAGCCCAGTAGAGATGTCTACACCAATATTATATGGATATGCGAAGATTTGGCATGGTTCATGTACAACTCACAATAACACGCTTATGACAAATAATCCATAAGTCTTCGAGTTATGATCACAAAATCTAGGATATAAAACAACAAGTCAACTTGACGAATCAACTCATATTTCTCTTATCGATTCAATTGTCATATACCAACTAGCACATCACCCAATGGTGGCTAGACCATACCAAAATATGTATATACTAGCACATCTCCCATTGGAGGTTAGAAATCATCTAACTCGCACATCTCCCGTCGGAGGCTAGACGTCATATAACTAACACATTTCCCGTTGGAGGCTAGACAATGCATCGTGTCAATGCAAGGCAACTACCATAATACAATAATTTCCATGTCACATTCATCAAACCAAGGCGGTAATGTACATATGCATAACCGTCAAACGGAAACCCGAAACTACGTATTCATCACCTACTTATGACCGAAGATAGGTGCAAACATTACCCTAAGAAG
>JABCMJ010038056.1:0-10976 GCA_014822125.1 Arbutus unedo | reverse complement strand
GTACTTAACTCATTATAATCTTACTTAATAAAATTAAAAATTAAATGTTTAATAAATAAAAAAGCCATTAGGCATATATTAGAATTCTAAAATTCGAGATCCTTACACTCGACATAGTTTATTGGTAAAAAAAAATCAATAATTAGACTATTCCAATAAATTGAAACTTAAAGTTCAGTTTGGTTTATATCTTATTCCCATTTTCAAATCTTGTTGTGCTAGGCCCTGTTAATATTGTGCATGTTCATAAGTAATTCATAGGCACGTCGCTATGAACGCTTAGCTGCCACAAGCCAGTTAAGTTCAACAACAGTGGAATGAAATTGAACATGAAGACAAAAGGTATAGGGCAGCCGTATTTGACTTCCATAATATTCTATATGTATGTGTCGATATGTACAAGTATAGAAGTTTCAGTCTTGATAAAGGAATCTTAAATTATGGACCGAAACTATACTCAGGAACAAGTAAGTTTGATTGAACAATTTTTCCTTTTTGAAAAGTCTTTTCTTTATTTATTGGGTTTCAAGTTCTTAGAAATTGTTAGCGAGTCACACATTAAAAATTGGCTTGCAAGTCGGTTTTCAATGTTGAGTTAGTCTCATAGGTTTCTAACATGGTATCAAAGTTGAGTCCGTTATGTACTCATTACGCACACGGATCTTCTCATTTAACACTTAACCATATGCATCCTCACATCTGCGATCCACGTTTCACGTGAGGAAGAGTGTTAGTAAGTCTCACATCTCATATGTTAGTCTTCTTTTGCTCTGATTTCAAGCCTTGAGCAATCCTTACCATGCAAGTCAGGTTTTCAAAATTGAGTTAGACCCATGAATTTCTAACATGCTATCAGAGCTAGATCTGTTACGCATTCATTATGCACTCGGATCCTTTCATATAACCCTCCGTCATTCTCACATTTACGATCCACGCTTCACATGAGGGAGGATGTTATCGAATCTCATATTGCATATGTTAGTTCTCTTTCTTCTACTTATAAATCTTGAACAATTCTTATCTTATAAGTCAGTTTTCAATATTTAACTAGGCCCATAAATTTTTAACGAGAAAAATTGTTAAAAACTGCTCACATACGGTTCGAGAGTCGAGCCTTTAACACATGACCTTAGGTCAACACTTGTATAATAGCTGGTGCCTTTATTCCAAATATGTCAATTCCATGTCCATTATAGAAGGGTGGATTGGACCACTAGTTTTATAGATGATATAAGTTCGTGTTTGATGTGAAAAAAATAAAACGAAATACGAAATTTTCGAAATGGGTGACATGAAACTTTCTATGACTCTGGTTCTACTAAAAGCGATAAAAATATAAATGTGTTCTAATTTTTCGGATAAAAATTTTATCATGAAGAATTAAAGTCAAGACGATCCTATTGAACAGAACATTTGGAACAATAAAGCTAATGTGATGGTAATCACGTTCTTTCTTGCCAATGATAATGGAGATTTCCATCCAACGAAATTATAAGAAATTAGCCTTAATCCACTGCCCTGGGTTTTAGGGCTATATGTTATTTAATTACATTATTTTAATTTGTTTAATGGTTAAATTGCCATAAAAAAAATATTTACATCACTATCTATGCAATAATTAAAGAAAAAAAATATTCCTTCTGGGACATCAATCATATTAAAAATACAAACATCTTCATATATGATATGAAAAAATATAAATGCACAATAATATGGTTGATTAACTCAAATTAATTTCCCTTTTAAACACTTTGATTAATTCCTAAAAAAATGTCTAGTTAGCTTTTTCAGAAAGATTTACGTCTCATAAAAATGTCTACCCGAGATTGTTCATTGACACGTCCTAACACAACGTAAGAATTCTACCTCTTTCAGAGTGGTATCTCACTTATGACTCAGGCCGCCCTCGGATAATACTAAAATATATCAAAATCGATGCCTATGATGATACTTTCGAAGAGGTTATAAGTAACATCGAAGAGGATTGCGTGACTGAAAATTATGTCAGAAGATATATATAAAAAAATTATATATCTTTGTCATTTTTTTAATTATCAACAATAGAGACGACTCATAACGGTAATAAAAAATAAGAAGAAACCATTGTATACTATAATCTTATAAGTTTTCAGACTAAAATACCACCACCTATTGTGTACAATCTACACTATAAAATGCTTTCTCTACTCTTAAAACTGTTATTATAATAAAATAACTTTGCAGACTATATATAATGCCAACATATACACTATAAAATTTTTGTAGTTAATGATATCAATAGGACTTATCTCACTTGACTTTTTGCATTAGGAAGGTTCCTCGCAATGCAGCACAGCCTCCCAGTCATTTCGTTTCTATTCATTGCTAATAGATCCCAAAAGCCTTTATATACTAAAATCGTTTTTTGGTATTGAGGAACAGAAGCAAACGAAATTCTGTCTATCCCGAGGTCATATTCAAGTGAGAGAGAGTCAGGCACGAGGAAGTTCGACAAGCGAACGAGGTTAGGTGTGGCCTAGTTCGTAGAGCTGTTTTACCCTGAGAGACTACGCCGGAACTATCCTCCAACACCCACGGTGAGACGGCGATTTAGTCATAAGGAAACTTTGTTAAACACATGACCCGGTTTGGTAACACTATATATAATGTTTTGTATTTTAATTCTTGTATTGTAGTTTCAATTTTGTACGTATTGATTATGTTATTAATAAAAACTAGATGTATATTTTCTGGGTTTTTCGATCGTCACTTCGAATCTGTCGCTCTATATTTTTCTAACATTTTGTTCATCCGTTACAAGATTCACACAGAATTTTATCGCTAATAGAAATCTTACTAGTGAACGAGCAGATATTACTCACTTTCTCTTCTCTTAACCAGTTATTTTTGCTTGTATTTCTATGTAAACTAATTTATTAATATTCTTTGTGAATCTGAGAAAATAGAATATATTAGCACATGTATTGAGCACACCAAATACTAGTTTACATAAAGAACAGTACAAAATGTCCTACTCAATCCTCAAAGTCTTTCTTTCTTTCTTTTTTTAGAGAGGGAGGGAGCTAAAGAGAGAACTTGTTTATCTAAAAGTCATCTATTTTTTTAGGAACATAAATATTCCTTATATATTTAAATAAAAATTTGTCTGAAATTGTTAGATATACGTGAAATCCATACGATTACGAAAGACACCATATGCATCTGACAATTCTAAACACATTTAGATGCAAACAAAATATTTGCATTTCTAGAATTTTTCTTTTTATGAGAGAGAGGGGTGAGCTTGCTTATCTAAAAGTCATATTTTCTTCATTCCCTTAGCCCTACAAACTTCAAACAAGCTCTTTCTATATATTACTCTTCAAGTGCTCCATATAAACCATTGAATAACTTTGTAAACTCAACTCCCAAATGGGTGATGTTCCAACCCATCTATCTCCTCCTCCACCAACAAAATCCAACATCCCCATCTTATACTACGGGCTGGTGGTCGTCGGAGCTGCAGCCATCGTCCTCTTCATCTACAACCTCGTCATCGTGCGGTGGTGCTCTACGCAGCACCACCGCCCATCCGGGACCGGCCTAGGCCGGTCTACGGGGTCTCTCGAACCCGGTTCAAGCCGGAGCTTCGATAGCCGTAACATAAACTTGGCGGCGGCAAGTTTCAGGTACAAGAAAGGGGATAAAGATGATCAAAATTCTGAGTACGATGAATGTCCGGTGTGCTTATCTGTTTTCGAAGAAGGGGAAGAAGTGAGGCAATTGCCGAGGTGCAGGCACTGTTTTCATGCCCCTTGTATTGATATGTGGCTTCACTCTCACTTTGACTGCCCGGTTTGTCGGACTCCCGTGGAACCACCACCGGTTCTACGGCGGCATACGGCGGTGGATCGGCCGGGGAATTCTAGACGAGTGTTGCTAGATACAGGCAGCTTAGTCTAGATGTTTTTCTTCATTTTTGTGTATAAAATTGTGAATTATTTGTTGTTTTTGGGATAACAGGAAGAAAATTAAACAGCTGTAAGTAAACTTGGGGACTATTTTTAGCTTTCTGGGTCAATCATGTCTGCCCACAGAATGATAAGGAAGATGAGGTCAATATGCGTTTGTGTTTGTCTTAGTTTTTTTTAACTCAAGTGTCTTGGTCCATAATTCACGCTTACATCGACTAATCTCTGGATAATTAATTTCACTATCGAATAACGAAAAACTTAATTAAAATCAGAGCAAAGTTCTGTATGAACTCACCCTGCCCTGTAAGAGTTGATAATACCTAAAAAGTTAATTTTTAAATCTAAGATTAATACCTAGGATGAAGTAAACTCTTAAGTGCGAAGACTATATTAGTTGGAGCAAACTCACTCTGTTACCGGTGTTTAGGAACTAATTATCTTTTAAAATTTACGTGTGTTTGGGAGCTAATTACCTTTTAAATTTTAAATTTTAGATAGTAAATTATAAAGTTTTAGGCTATAATAAAAAGGATAAATTAAATCAGGTCTTATGAACACCGACAATATAGTGTTTCATCTCATACACTTTTTAAAGTTATGTTTTTGTCCCATTTTTACTTGTTTTGACATTTTTACCATTACTTTTGAGTATTAGTTTACCCTTTTATCCCTTTTGACGTCAAAATATATACTCCTGATTTAGTAGGTTTAAATTCGTAACAATAAATTTTGCTTCGATTATGGAATTAAATATGATAAAAAATGTTAATTGAGATCCACCAGAATAGTACTGTTTCGCCGGAACATATAATCAGAAATGGAACATATACTCCGGAATATTTGATGATCCACCGGAATATTACTGTATGTAATAGTTCAACGGAATATTTGATATTACCATATTTTTATGTAAAATTGAGATTAAATCATCATAATCTTAGTGATTCAATGGAATATTCATGATATCTTCAGATTTTTTGCACAAAATCTCATAAAATCGTAATGATTCAGTGGAATATGGATCCTATCTTCAGATTTACACGAGATTACACAAAATTCTGTTCTTATATTTCTCCTCCGGTATTACATAGACCCACCACTTTTATGTTTTTCGTCATCGTCAAACCTAACGAATTTTTTTCAAAGATTGTTCGAATTACACAATAAGTGAATAATCTTTTTGAGTATTTAGATTTTACATGATTTACGCTTTGAATCTTGATTGTTGCAAAATAACAAAAATATTTCTGAATTATCTGCAATTTACCATATTCTGAAAATTTTACCATAATTTGCAGATGGTCGGCTCTTTATTTTGTAGTATCCGTATTGAGCATTGAAAATTTACCATGATATATAAATTGACCATGGCTAAAGATTAAAAAAGTTTAGAGTTGTAAGAATTTACTATGATACGTAAGTTAACACTAGTTACTATCGCAAAATATAGTAAATTGCCCGTGATATATAAATTTACCATGATATGCAAATTCACCATCGCTAAAGATAAAAAGATTTTAAAGTTGTAGAAATTTACCATAATGATGCAAATTTACCATGATATGTAAATTATGATTCACTGGAATGGTACTATTTCCAATGTTCACAGGAATATTTGATGGTTTACTGAATATGGTAATTTTGGATGCTACATATTTTTATTCAAGATTGAGATTAAATTACTAGAATATTAGTTGTCCACTGAAATATTTATAATATCTTCGGATTTTTTGCATGAAATCTCATAAAATCTTAGTAATTCACTAGAATATTTTTTGCACGAGATCACATAAAATTTTGTTCTTTTTTTTCCGAAGATTATTCGGATTACACGGTGAGTGGAGAATCTTTTATTGTCGTTCTTTTTTTTGCAGTATCCATTTTGAGTATTTGGATTTTACATGTTTCGACTTTGAACCGTGAGGCTCGCAAAAGAACAAAAATATTTTCTAGATTATCTATAACTTACCATGTTTTGACAATTTACAAGAAATTTTAGAGTGGTAAAAATTTACCATAATCATACAAATTTACCATGATATGTAAATTAAATGTGATAACGTTTAAAATTAGAGTTGTAGGAATTTACTAATTTATCATATTGACTAAACATTATTGACTGATTTAGACTAACAATGAATAGTTTTAAGCAATCTCTTTTTCTTAGGGAGAAAAATGCTAAAATTTGGCTAATTGTGTGTCGAGGGTAATTCAGGTATTTTTAAAAAAAATAGGACTAAAAATTAATCTTCAAAAGTGTATAAGATGAAATACTAGGTATCTCTTATAAATAAGACTGAACAATAAGTACTCCTAATAAAAATTTATAAATGTGTTTGAATGATAATACAATGAATAGATGTTGTTAAAGGATGGTGTGTATATTCGTATAAAAAATCTAAAAAGTTTTCCTGAGATTATTTTAAAATTATGTATTATCCAATTCATTTTTAAAAATTAATTCTTACATAGTACATTCTACAATCCAAAATATAAAATCACACAATGCAAAATGAAAACTCCAAGCGCCCAAACAACCCTTTATAATTGACTAGTTATTAACTACTCCGATTTACCATTTGATATCGCTTACACAATCCTTACTACTAATGAGTTACCGCAAACACACACTGTGGATCACTTCTTGTTCCCAACAAAAGTGTATTGATATTTGACAATCCTGAGAATTGAAGAGTTAAGACCAATGACGACCGTAAAATTAAAATGATCTCAATTGTTATTGTGAAATATATTTAGAAGAGACCCACGTCGTCCTTCTTCATATTATAGATACACAAAGTTGGTATTAGTACAATTTTTAATGCAAAATATCAGCTGTAGGAAACAACTGATCAGTGACAAATACTTCACAAATATTACACGGTCAGATATCATTCTCTCACTTCCCCCAGTCAATCTATTCAACAAGCAAACTACATTCTTCTCAAATTGTCTAACCTTGCCTGTAAATCGCTGTCTATCCCCCCGTCGTCGTTTCCTGTTGCTTCAGCTTGCGGGACCTTATTCTTTGTGGCTGGGGCGGCTACGGCCGATGATGGTGCATTTAGAAGCTGCAAATGTATAGATAGATATCCACAGACCATCAGCATAACTCAAAGACCCTATTCACCTTGAGTTTGTGGATGAAGTCATTAGCTAAGAACAGACTCAGGGGACACGCCAATGTAATGGGCCAAGTCGGCACCAGATAGGGCGTTGACTGGGCGAGATCCAGTGACTAAACAAGTTTAATGGGTTGGACCAAAACTGACGTAGTCCACATGGTTGCGCACAACCAGCCCACTTGGGAGGGGACAAGCCGTGTCAATCGGGCTGAAGTGGCTACGTCAGTTTCCACATGTCCTCCAGGTGACTCGGTGTCCCATGCGTTACGCATGACGCCAATGGCAGCGACGATTATTTCTGACGTCATCAGGAGCGTACTCCGCACATACTAACTTGGAACTCAATCTAAGTCCGACTGCATAAGGTAACTAAGGTGAAAGTATGGTACAAATTCTATATTTGTCTAACGTGCTTCCAGATTATCCTTCTCCTTCACAGACTGACTTAAGTATCGGAGTGTTTTCCTACTGACACCGGCCGAGGATGGCACTAACTAATTCTTGCTTTTGCAATTCAAGAGACTTCTCAAGAAAGCTTTTGGATCGAGTTTGGGTCAGACAAACGGTCGAATAAAGGACTCCACCGCCAAGATGTTCATATGGCTAAGTATAATTTCTTTAATTTTCTGAACAAATAGCGTTTAAAGGCATTCCATGCATAATATAGGAGTTCTGTGCATATTTCATATTAATTTGTAATTACAAAATACTCATTTTAGGTGAATGTCGAACTTAATATGTAGGTCCCTATCAAGGTTTAAAGCATTGGACGCGTGCACTTTGTAGTTAGAAGAATCCACGTAACACAGGAGCTAGGCGGGCTTGCCAATCCGAAGAGATTAGTCAACTTTCTTTTTATATTCGACCAAGAAGCGGTTGACTCATTCCTACTTCTATCCTATAACTGTCCTATTTCTACCCTCTCGTCTTTCATTTCTTCGGAAACAATCAAAAAGAGTCACAGGTAATAATAGAAGTACCTCTGAATTTATGTTGATTCCAATCTCATCAAGAACTTGGTTTACGAGATCTTCCGTTTCTTCTTCTTCCTCATCCCCTTCCAAAGCGTCGTCAATAGCATCTCCCATGACCTCAGAAACCATTTCCATCTTTTCATTCTGCATCTCAAATTCCTGCATTATTTTCTGCAGTGCGGGCAGGTTCATCTGCCTATTCATCTGGCCCATTGCCTTTGTTACACCTTTCATTGCCTCTCCCATGGCTTGTGTTGACTTCAAAGTCTGATTTTCCAAACAAAAAGAAGCCAAAATTTTAGTACCACCACAAGATAACAAGAAAATTTCATACATAAATTTGGAAACTGCCATATTAATAACTTATGAAAATACATTCTTGACCAAATGCGTCACTCAAGCATAAGGACCAAGACTTCGTCCAAATAGCAAACATAGTTTAAATTTAGATAATGAAGTACAAAAACCATAGTGTCCAACTTCAAATGCCATAAGAAGCATAAGTTTTGGCAGAGGATAAGAATTCAACAATGGAGGAACCAAGTATGACAAGAACCTTTGATCCCCTCCATATCGTTCCAATTTTATCGGATGTCCCCGAAAGGACATGAAAAAAACCCTTTGATGAGAACACAACTATAATACATTTCCGGCAAACAGAAAAGAAGTAACCTTTCCATTTTTTTTCGTCAGGCAAAATGTGGAAACAGCATATACACCGAAGGACTCCAGCTCTAACACGTAGAAAAGAATCTTATACATGACACAACTTTAATGAAGGATACACGAAAATCAGAACATACCTGAATTCTAAGAGACACGCCCTGAAGCTGGGATTTAAGCTTATAAAATTTTTCAACCTGATGTCGTGTTCTAATAAGGTCTTTTGCCATCACCTTAACAGCTCCCTGAAACAGAAGTAGTTTAAATCAAATACATATGCTTGAGTTATGTGGTAAAAAATTTTGAATAACAGCTGGATGAAGAAGAATATCATTTCAAGCTGTCATCAAGATGAGACTTTAAACTTCTGTTATGCAATTTAGTCTACAATACTATCTCCACATCAGGCCAGTGAACACTTCGTATTATTATGAATGAGCAAAACGATTCACAAGGAAATATGCTGGCGGTACATTCTTTCAGCAACTTAAAATTATTGTTCATTGGCATAAGGCACAAACATTTCGCAGTTATATCAAGTCCAACTGCAATTAAATAGGACAGAAATTTGAACCTTGACAGGTAAATAAGACCTAACGAGCAACTCGTGCTTTGATGGGAAAAGTAATCAATAGTCACACAACAAGCAAAATTAAACATCTAAAGACAGAAAATATCAACTCTCCGCATTGGCAAAATTGAATGGGAAAATTTGAACTCCCGCACAAATATGGCTTCACTTACATATGACCCAAATTTGCAGTCACGTCTTAAATGACATCATCCCTCTAAAGGGCCAGTTTGGAAGACATCTAACTTCAACAAATTAATAAGGTGTAGGATGTACTCTGATAGAAATATCCTATATCATGTGTATATAAAAGTGGAAGAACGGATATGCAACGTACCATCTGTCCTTGCTTGGCACTACTCTTTATCTGAACAATCAACTTCTTCTCTTGAGCTTGTAAACCTTGCCTCTCTCTTTCTATTTCTCTTATAGATTTGTCCAGCATCCTCTTGTTTTCACGCAGGAGTTCTGAGAATAACATCCACCAATTGAACTTGCAAATGTCAGCTTTCAGGGTTATTCACAACTTCAAGCTGCAGGATCTCATAATTTGCTCATCTATTACCTATATTACCATAAGTAGGCAATCTAGCAACACAACAAACCAAAATTCACAAGGCACCTATCCTATCAACTGAGCTGAACAAGCAAGTCTCAAATCTCAAGTGCTGTAGAGATGAAGTATGCCCCAAAAGCCCCACATTCATGACTAGTCTATAAGGCATGAGGAGATGATAAAAATTCACAAGTCATGACTGACAAATGGGAACAATAACAAGAAGCAATGGATAGAAATTACTAAATCCTCTATTCGATCAAAAGACCCATCAACTTAACTGAATCTGCAAACCATCCAATGTATACATGCTGACAGAGCATTGATAAAAGATGAGATTCTTACTACTAGATAATAATACCCAAAAAAAAGGCTGGTAAACAAAACAATGAAACTAACCCTCATGATGCAGTCACGACATGATTCTCTTCTACACCCAATGAGATTAGTGCAAACAAATTAACATATGACGTTGTAATATCCCCTATATTCAAAAGTTCTTAATTAAAAAAGAGAGGGTTTATACCTTAGAGCAATGAAACTTATTATGAATACTACGAGTTCATTCAAATTTTAGGAGTTAAATTTTTTTTTTAAGAGAAGTTTTAGGTGTTACTTAATGGTTGAAGACAAGCAGTTTTGCATTGGTTGGTTGGTTAATAGACTTTATAGTTATTTGTAAGTCAAGTAGACAATCAACTATCCCGTTGGTTGCTAACATCATGTTTTCTAAAGAGACTGAATCTCGCAAATAGCGAAAAGGTTTTGGAATTTGGGCATAGGCGCATAACCATTTCCATCGAATCGAACCCACAGAAGGTTCAGATAGGAACTAGGCGTTGAGCCACCCAGCACCCCACTTCAACAGACTCAAACACACCTTATTCAATCTAAAAACAACTCCATTTCCACCAACTACAAAAACAAATTCAACCTGACCAAATTACATACTTTTCAAATTGTTATCACCTAAATAATTGCAATTACAAAAATTGAGCCTAATGATAAAGCACCTGGAAACCCGAACTCCAAACCCCATATGGCATTTATTATCATGTTTATCATCAGAACATACATCTCACAACAATACAAATCAACAATTGAGTAAACCTTTAAAATTGCAGTAAATATCAT
>JABCMJ010038040.1:0-16034 GCA_014822125.1 Arbutus unedo | reverse complement strand
CTGGCTTTAATGCCCAGCTCTATGGAGATTGCTTCAAAATAGAGTGGTGGGTAAGGAATTTGGGGTCGCTCCCAAAGGGAGAGGTAGCCTATTAGATGATGGCGCTTCTTCTCAAGATATTGTTGAACCCTTTGCATACTGTCCTTCCAACAAATAGGGAAACACAGTCTTCGAACAGGAAGAAAAGTAGTACCCGTGCCTTTCGCGTGAAGAAAGTGGTGGCCACAAATCTTCTTTTCAGGCCTAACACTTGCAGGTTTCACAATTCAATTTAGGGGGCCTACCGTCCTGACCTTCTCCGGTGCAGGTACTATCATTCTTTCTCTCCATTTTATTATGTCTTCGTGCATTGAGGACACTGCACCATCAAGTTGGGGGGAGCCACTAGTCCCTATGTTAGGCCTTGCTCTTGCTTTAATTTTCGTTCATTTAAATTTTGTTCAATTTAAATTTTTTTTTTTAGTGTCTATATGAGTCAATTTTCCCTTGTGCGAATCACGAATGACCATGCATGCACCAAACATAGGAATGAGAGTCATGTGCTACTAAGATTAATGTGTTACATTCGTCTCATTCATGAAAAGCTGAAATGATTTGAAACGACACAAAGAAAACTGATGCATGTGAAACACGTACTCTGTGTTAATGAAGACTTATGTGCGGCATCCAATTGAAAAAAATTTGAACTCTTCGTTTCTTGATCTTCATTTTTGCCATATGGTACTTATGATTAACATGTGCATGCATCATTTGATAATCCGTGAAGCATTTGGAAAGTGATACTAGGCTATTTTTCTCTGATCAAACCACAAATGAGTCACCTAGGCCATGAATTTTGAGCCGAGTTTGAATCCAATTCTTGTTTAGAACCTAGGGAACTAGAAGATATATGGGTGATTTGGGGCGAAATTGCAAAGAAGTTTGACAAGGGAGAAGAATAAAATCAAGATTGGGCAAAAGAAGTGAACTATACAGTCAAAGGCTACATCCACAAGCGTGAAACCTAACCTGATGAACAAGTTAGGACATCCAGTCGGGGAAAAATTCATCCAATCAAGATCGGGCTCAGAAAATTCTAGTAAATAGACCTGACCAGTTAGGAAATTTCATCCAGTCAGGTTCCCACGTCATCCAGTCAAGTTTTTGCCTAAAAGTGAGACGATGAGGAAACTTGACCGGTCATGCCATCCGGTTAGGAAACATCCGTCCAGTCAAGCTGTTTAAAAAAATGAAATTCACGGGGGCATAAAAAGACAATCTCTCAATCTTCCTCAGCACAACACGCGGTACAGAGAGAGAGACAAAAGGAAAGGAACTCAACCATTCAACCTCTATAACTGATCAAACCCAAGCCAAAACCTCTATCCAACCTTTGAATCCACTTCGACTAAGATTCGAAATCACCATGGATGCGCTACAACAGTTCTGAAAGGCCTAGCAACCACAGGGTTCTCTTAAACCCTCTCTCAGCCTAAATCGCAATCCCTAAAATCGTTAGAAACCCTAATTTGCAAGGTGAAGGAGAAGACCATCAATAACTCTTCAGGCCTTGAAGCATGTGCAGCTGAACCATTCAAACTCTTCAACTGGGAGTTTTGAACCCAAAAAGTTCTACATCCATTCAAACGGTGAACTTTTTGCCACCAATCGATTCTCACAAAATCAGGTAAATCTTGTCAGTTATGAACTGCACATTGACAATTTGATTTTGGGTGGAATAACCCATGTTCTGAGTTGGATTGTCGTTTCTACTGACCATTGTGCGTGGTCTGATTCAATTTCTGCTAAGTATTGTGATATGCTGATGGATTGAGTTCTATGATAATCTGAGCCTTAGTTGAAATTGCCTTGATTATTGGATGTTCTACTAGTGCATCGGTTTCTAATTGTTAATTTACATTGATTTGGAATTCACTATCCTACTGTTGTTGATTAAGTGATCCACTACTGTCAGTGCTTTGTGTTGATTACGTATTAAACCCAACCTAAACATGCCTCGTTGAAAAAGCATAGTCCTTAAACAAAAACTAGGAGATAAGCGGAAAGCGAGTGAGGGGCCCAGTGGAGCCCTACCTAAGAAATCTAAATCATCGAGTGAAGAATTACAAAAATAGATGGAGAATTTAAGAATCGAGAGAGAAGAACGACAAGGACTTTGGGAAGAAAGAGTTGACGGGAAAAATAACGCGATAAAGAGAAATGAGACTTAGTGTGATTCACCCTGTGGTCGAAACCTTGGAAAAACATAAGTTGATGCGATTCTCGAGGGAGTACAAAGGATATTCAAAAGGGATTGTCACTGAATTCTACAAAACAATAAAAATTATGTATAAAGGAAAATCAAGAGTGAGGGTAGAAACAAAAGTGAGGGTAGTTAAAGTGGTCATCACCCTAACCCAAATTGCTAGATACTTAGGATGTGATGTACTTGCCCCCGGGACCGCTGTGATCTCGTGTGCGAAGGTGCCAAAAGCTAAGTTTGACTACAAGTCATACGCCCTAGATTTAGTAAAGGACAGAGAGGGATTTGATGGAAAATATACTATGGGGAAGTTAACTGATGAATGTTGGATGCTAAACAAAATCATGCAATACAACTTGTATCCCATAAGCAACAAAAAAGAACTCAAGCAGAAACGGGCCCGTTTCTTACATGCGATGAAGAAGGTTCAGCTCATCAATTTTGGAGAGTTTATCATAAATGAGATTGATATCGTAAGAAGTTAGGCCCAGCCAAAAGCAAACTTGATTTATCCAGTCTTGATAACTGAGATGTGCAAAGCAGCCGAAAGTACCAAAGCTAGAAAGGGAAAAACTCACACCAAGACAACCCGGCCCCATAACAAAAATCTCGGACGTCAAATCCTCCACATTCTCAAATAAACTCTCACCCAAGAAACCCACTACATCCACTACACCATCACTATGTCCCTTCGTACCACCTCCTCGCCATACCTCACCACCATTAATCTCCACTCCATCACATATTCCACCACCACCAATGGAACCCTCCGCACTACCTCCTCGCCATACCTCATCACCACCTACTGAATCAAATCCCACCACAACCAATTTGATAGTCATGCCATCTGCACCACTTTTTCCTCTAGGAGCATCACTCTGAGATTTAGTTCAGGCTTCTACAACGATTGCCAGCCGATTGGCTACAATCACACATAATCCAGTGGTTCTGGGTGCCAAGATTAAAGATGAATGAAAGGAAAATGTAGCTTTTTGAGCAAAAGTGTGGGACAAACTAGAAGAATTTGGGTTTGAACAAGGGATGATTCGATAGATGTTGTAGTTCTTGTTGTCTAGAGTGGATGAGGGAGCACCGGAGATGGGACCGAGTGATACGGGCAAGGGCAAAAGGGTAGCCGGAGCATCAAGTTCGGGCCCAAAAGATCCAGAGCAGTAGATTGACTGATTGATAGGAGAGTATGTTTGTTCTTTTGAGATATATGCTATAGGCAGTACGGTTTAGTTTTGACACATTGTATAGTCTACTTTCTAGATACATAGATGAATGGCATCATTTTTCTATTTTGGATGGTTTTTGCTACATTGAACCCTTTGTTTATATCTTTGACATTGATTGGATGGTTGATATACTAATATTTGTTGTTTTTTTGGAGTTCCATGCATAGTAATAGTATCTTGTTGTTGAGTTTTTGATTGATGACGACGATCGGCGTAGTTACCCATTAGCCAAGTTATAGCCATCAACAACTTCATTTAGCAATTTTTCTTGATAACCCAAGGTCAGTAGAAGTGCAAAAGTCATACACTTGATCCCATGTGTGACATGGAATTTAGAATGGTTGTGGCATTGTGTTAGCATAAGACTGACATGGCATATTCCATTGACATAGCCTCTTATTGCATCTTTTTGTTTGCCATTTGTGCTTGAACTCTTTTATTATCTTGAGTGTGCACTGTTGGGATAGCTGTACAATTAATCCAATTTCTTTCTGAGAGTCCAGTGAGTTTTGAAGTCCTAATTGCTTAGGTTGTGAGAAGCATGCATTCGTTAAACATGTGATGTTTTGGAATAGCTAAGTTTAAAACGGATAATTTGTTTGATAGCATTCCTAATTTTAGATGCACCGCACTCTCGAATTCCCATAATGCATTTAATGTTGAAATTTCATGATTCATACAAGGGAGGTTATATTCGTCTTTGTCTTAGTGTTCTCGTGGCTAAAAACTAGCAATTTTCAAGTTGGGGGGGGGGGGGTGGTTGAGACTATAATACGCCTCGTATAACGGCTCAACATATCCTAATTTAGCATACGTGCGATACTTAATAATCAATTTTATCGAATAATGCACGTTGCGTAGCTTCTGTCTGATTTTAGGTTTTTAATGATAAAAAAGGTGTTGGAACGACTAAATGTCAAAATTCAAATGCTCAGAGAAGGTCCCAACATCCGAGGAATGATGAAAGTACGATTAGAAGAAGTGCCGAGACCAAGAGTGATGTGAAGTCCAAGGAGAAATTGAAGAAGTTAGAGAAATTTGTGAAAACAAAGGGGAACAAACTTGACCTAATTATTAGCCAAAACCTGACTGGAACTATCTAGTCATGAGCTAAAAGGAGGAAAACCTGACTGGATCAATAGGTCAGGCCAACAAGTCAGGATTTGGAGAAAAAGGCAAGAAAATTTCTAGTGAGCAATTCTAACTAGTCGGGATTAGAACCTGACTGGATCATCCAGTCAGGAATGCGCAGAATCACAATTAATTTTTTTATCTTTCATTATTTTATGTTATCTTGTAAATTAGTTTCCTATTAGAATTTGGTAACTTTCTTTTATTTATTCTATTTTTAATTTGTAAGTAGTTTTATTTTAGAATTAGGAAACTTTTCCTTATTTTTCTCCTAGATTTCCCTTATTTAAGTACCTAGGAGGCTTAGATTCAATTACTCACAATTTCTAGCATTAGTTTCCTCTTAGGTTTCGATTATTCTAGCAATTAAATTCCAAGAAAATACTTTTGAGAGATTCAAGTTTTATTCAAACAATTCAAGTTCTTTTCAAGTTTCAAGTAAGATTGTTTGCGTTTATTCATTCATTAATTTTTGTTAAGATGTTTTTAATTCATTATTTAATTTTTATCTTCAATATGACAGACTAAATTCTCTAGACAAGATTCAAGGATGAATTTCATCCTATGATCTGTGGTCTCAACATCTTCTTAATTATTTTTCACCGTTTATTCAAACTGATTTAAGTTCTCACTTTTTGAATCAAACAATGAGTGTTATGCTCTTGATCAATTATTGTCATTAATTTGGTATGATTGATACTTAGATCGATGTCCTCCCATGATTTGATTTATTTTTATTGAACAAGAATTAATTTTGAATACATTTTTTGAATCAAATTATTTTTTATTAAATGATCTTTCGATCGAGATTCTCTAGCCTAAATCTCCGATTGAGTTATAAAAGAAGAAGATGTTATTACCTAAAATCTAGGATGAAAGAATTCCACGGATCTAGCCTACTTTCTTAATCCATTAGTTTCCTATCTTAGTTTAAATTGTAACTTTTACTTATTAATCAACCAAACCAATCAAAGATTAGCATCCAAAACGCTACAACTCCAAGCTTTGTAATCCACATTCCCGCTATTTTTCATGCATCGATACTCTGTCTTGCCTATTATACTATTTCTCTATACTTTTGAGGCAATGATCAGTTTCATTATCAAATATTGATTTGGCCAGGGCATCAGTGATACTCTTGCCAGTCGAACATTTATCTTACAATAGCCTAATTATACCTCAAATTAGAGGATTAAACTCCAAATTGAAAATCTTCAAGTGGGATTTGACTTAAAAAAGGAACTTCTCTCTCTACATTTGAGCAAATCTCGAACTCTCATACTCTTATTCTCTAAGCTCTGTGGTACCAAGATTTTGTGGTGAGAACAATGGAAAAGGGAGGGGGTTTATATAAAGGAGGAGAAAGAGAGTGTATGATCCTAGCACATGGTGGTTGAGTATTGAAAGAGAAATGACCAAGCTACCCATTAGAAGAGAGAAAAACTTCTATAGATAGCATGTGAGAAGGAATGATGGTTACCATTATTATTACAAGAACTTTAACTAAATTATGTATAAACTGATAAAAATTTATTTTTATTGATTTAAAATTTTTGAGTCCTCACAATGCGAGATATAGTAAAAAGGAGATTTATTATTGACGGATGAATAGTTATAAAGAGTTTGTTTGAGTATTTTTTGATAAAAGAAAGAAATGGTAATATGAGTAGGTAGATGGCATTCTTATACCTAAGAATAACATTCTCGTAATTAATAATGAAATTTGAATAAATGCAAGGGGAATATAGAAGGGAGATAATGTATGGATAGAGAGAGAGGTGAGATAATTTT
Organism: Arbutus unedo; assembly: GCA_014822125.1. Classification (NCBI taxonomy): domain Eukaryota; kingdom Viridiplantae; phylum Streptophyta; class Magnoliopsida; order Ericales; family Ericaceae; genus Arbutus; species Arbutus unedo. Next base: position 9,632 of record JABCMJ010038040.1, on the reverse strand, counting down.
ATCCCCCTCCAGGCAGATAAAATAGTACCCTAAATATCATATCCACGGTCCGAAGAAGTAATTAAATTTGGGAAGCGAAATCCAAGGTGGTAAGCAATGGACCATTTTTTGATGGCTAACAAACACGCTTCAAGACCAAAAAGAGTTGTAAACCTGTCACAATTCAAGAGGAAGAGACTCCAAGTAAGACTAAACGAGCCCAGTAGGTATAAATAATATAACCCGATCCAAAGAGTAGGTATGGCTTTTCACTTTCAATATAATTACCGTCCATTCTTTTTCTTATATTCAACTGGTTTTTGAGTTAATTAGGTATCAGAGAGCTGTTGATTGTCATCACAACGGTGTCTTAGTTTTTCTTTACATGTCCTTGATTCGAGGAAGGGCAGTCAAACGTGTTATCAATAGTAATTGTATAATTCAGACATTGTTTCAAATAAATTATAACTAAAAAATACAGTGCATGTTATACTTATTTTCTTCGATTATAAATGCAATAATTATACAATTATTTTCATGAGACTATGTGTAAGTGAACTAAAATTGAATTACTATTTAGATGACGGATTGTAACAAAGGCTTAGTTTGAGTGTTAATGTAGTGTAGACAGTCTCTGCCTATCTAATATGATTTTTATTTTAGTGTATCTACATGAATCTTTTTGAGGATGGTATTTTAGTTTCTTGCCAAAATCCATCACTATCACATTAATTAATCTAATCATAAAATTTATACAAAATATTTTAAACCATTTATTATAAAGTCAATGGCGGATCTTATACATCCTAAGTTTTTTTTTATTTAATATAAACTCAAATTTCTATTGTTTTTAGAAAAGTTATTTGTTATTCAAAAAATTATCGATTTTGAATCAAAGTTTGTAGTCTCTGAAGTTCTACATCTGTATTTATTTCTATAGTTTTTATATTATTTGAATCTTGATTTTGACACGATCAATAACCGCGAGAATTATAATGGCATACTTTTCTCAGGACCAAAATTAAAATTTTCAGATTGCTAGCCATGTCCAATCAACATAGTTTATTACATGATCATTTACACAGTGATACTGATTAAACAAGCGACTTATATCATCAAAATAAATTGTGAAATGCATGCTATTCATTGGTGTGTTCAAGAGATGTGTTCAAAAGGTGTTCCAGTAAAATTACTCAATGCATGTAGACTTGTATCCTAAAGCTCAAGAAATGATCGGAGTAGATTTACTTGAGTACGTAAATTTGTAAATCCAAATGAATCCTACTATTTAATTTTGAATTCAAAAATATTTTTTTGAGACCATAACGCTCCTCTGTAATATTTTTTAGAAGCGCTATGGTCCCAAAATTTTATTTTTAAAAATATTCCTAAATTCAAAATTAAAAGTTAAAATTTATATAAATTTAAAAGTCTACACACTTAAATAAATATTATTTAATTATTTTGAATTATAGGAAGTTTTTTTACGTGGGACCTTATTTTTCAGAGACGGAGTGGACCGGCTGCGGCAGACATTATTATCAGAGCACCCACTCTAGGGAAACATTATAAAAATCAGCCACCAGAAGATATCACAGAAGACAGTCCAGTCCAATTAAAATTAGCCATCAACGAAATCCTAAAACTTTTCAAATTTCTAATTGTGTTTTGGGCATAAAAAAAACGAGTATTATAAATATCTCACTTGATTGATGAAAAGTCAATTTTGTCTTATATTTTGATGAAGAGAAAGTCTATGTACACAGACATAAATGTGTTTGGATTCATCGGATATACGTGGGGCTTTTAATAATTTAAAGACCTCACTGTATTCGATGGTACTGAACACATTTGTATTCGAATTTGTGTCCGTCATATTTGTGTCCGTAGCATTGTTCTTTGATGAAAAGGAGTTCGTTTTGGATTCAATTATTATGAATTGGATTGTAAGTTCAGGGACGATATAAGCATATTATGAATAAGGGGATAAACATATTTTGAAGGGTTTGTATTTTGAATACTAACATATTATATATTTAGTAGGTTGACTTTTCGTACCCAAATTTTTTTTATTTTGATCATAATTGGATCCTACGATTTTATATTCGAAAATATGCTAAATAGTTATCTCTTCAATTTGTATGCTAGTTATTCTAAATATCTCAAGGCCATGTTTGATTGGTCGAACTACAAATGACAAAATTACACCATAATGAGGGGATCGCCATTACCATACCTCTGAAGGAATAATATTGTGGGCTCCTCATCTAAAACTCATCTGATTATTGACTGCCACACACTTACAGAACACATTTTGTCTTGCGCAGTCTTTCTTGATCAGTGTTTTGTTTTTTAAAATCGCCACCCGAGTTTGGGACGTCCCCAAGGAATCAAGCAAGTACGTGTGAACAGAGACTAATTGGTGCAACTAGTCTTTCATAACTAGAGAATAATAGGCTCGAGAGTTAAGTTACGAGATGAGAAGATGTTAGGTACCATCTCACCCAACTGGGAGGTTGGCCTTTACTCATTGTTTATGGAATTTGAAATTCATTTTATGTCAGTATCACATGTCAAAATGAGGAACAAATACACATGGAAATAAAGCAATAAACAAGTAAATGTTGGTTATTCTTCTTATTACCCAAAACAGTAAGTGCAAAATAAGGTTTGGATTGAACAAAATATGCAACTGCATGGGTTGATTTTCACAATTGAGAAGAAAAGTTAGGACCTCACTATCTAACAGAAAGAATGCTCTCAATGTGTGTGGACATGTGATCTGTAAAATAATAACTGGTCAAAAACCCCTCCGCCGCTATGGCGGAAAGGCACTCCGATGATTAAGTCAGGTAAAGCTTCACAAGAGTGAATGTACGCATGCTAATATTCTCTATTAGTTAGTGAATTAGTACATACTTTTCTCTATTAACTTGGACTTTTATTTATAGACTTAATCTATAGTAATTCTCTTAGTACACTTATTACCCGATCAGAGTTGGAGTAGAGTGCCTTCTGATTGGCCACTAATAAGATAACTTCTAACTTGATCATTATAAAGTAGTCACCTAAAGTTGAATTCAACTAATACTTCTCATATTAATTGAATTGGTCGTGTACTTCTTATTCATATCTATTTAGAACCTTATCTTGACTTACTCGGAGTTCTAAGTTATCTTGGATTCGAGGCTACTCACTGCCTTTCTTGGGCTTAGTGATATATCACATCGTACCCTTTCAGGTCGGTAACATGTTAGACGATCTTTCTCAGGTCGGCATCCTACCAGACCACCTTTCTTAGGTCGGCTAGTCACTGATTCGGCTTTCTCGGCTTGGATATTTTGAGAATCACCCTTCTCAAGTCGGCCATGCCATCACGAGATCGGCACGTGTGTCTTAGGATCATATTAGTCTTTTGTAGAATTAAATGATTTATTTAAGGAAAAACTTATCATTTCTCATTTAACTTTTATCCCTTTCAATTGCCCTTAGCTTTGGCTGATTCTTGCCGAACCAAAGGAGCAAGCGAAGCTACATAGACTTGCTCCAAAAGATATTTCTTCCTCGGATAGATATTTTTCGTTAACCATCGTTTGGAAACTACAACATGGCATAAAATGCGATGTGACATCATGTCAGCTTTTCATGGAATAACGGGCTTCTCGTGCGTGCTTGAAGAATCATTACTGATAGCCTCGATGTACTTAATAGAAAGTTTAGGGGGAAAAGGCAAACATTTCCCCTTCTCTTACTCCTTTCATCTTCTCATTTCCTTTATCATCACTATTTATTGTCTTTCTCGCAGCTCTCCGTAAGTCTCTCAAAAATTTATTGTTCTTTGACTTTTCCAATATCTGTTCTTCCCGTGTTCATTCTCTAAAATGGAAATCTTTCGTAGAAATTTTGTCACTCCGGCGAGCATACCAGAGTTCTGTCATCCCTACAACATCCCAGACAATGTTGTAGTAGAAATTAATATACCTGAGACTCATCCTGAAATACGGGATGAGGACTCGATTCATATTCCTCTAACAGCTATCACCCAGGTTGGGGTCAGATTTCCTCTCCACCCTTTACTTTGTAGGGTCTTGTCTTGTATCGGCTAAACCTGATGCAGATTTCTATAAAAATGTGTCATATAAGCATGGGTATCGTTCGTCGGAACAAACTTTGTAATACCAATCTCAATCTCCGAGATATCCATTATAACTATGACATGACTTTCCATAGTATTGATTTGTTCTACCTCAAATCCCGTAGAGGTCGTCAAAAAATTGTAACCCACCTTACTAACTCAAACAGAGAAAATGACGATGATTTTGTAATTGTTTCTGGCAATTGGGAGTTCACCCCTAACGAACCCGAGCATACACAGATCCGTGTATCCTGTCGCTTTAGGCAACCCTGTTAGCTCCTTTTGTTCTTTTGATATTCAGTTGTGCCTTCTCAACATAAATACTAATCTGTTAGCTTTTGTTTTGTAGCGATTAACTGTAACCAAGGTGGCAGATCAACGCAACTTACATTGCAGTTGCTGTTGCTACGAGGTCTGAAATCCAAGTTCCTGAAGGTATTTCGTTACCCTACCTAAAGGAGCCTCACTGCGTTATGGTTGCGGCTTGGGAGACATCCCGAGCACATTCTTTTCTTCTTCAATGATGGGTCATTCACAGTCCCGATCTCTACCTTGGAATACAGATGATGAAGAGAAAATCAACCAAGACATCATGTCTCAAAACCCTAACATGCCGAACTTGAGCGAACTTATGAAGTAGAAAAATAAAGATGTTGCTGAAGATAAGAAGAAACAGGGCATTCTAGGGCCAAGAAGCAAGTTGGACCCTTTGAGGCCATGACAAAGGTCAATGTTTTCGATCCCATGGCACTTGCTTATGTGCCGACCAGCGGCGCTGCCAAAGAGGTTGCTGACCCTTCAAGAAATAGACTAAAGAAGGCATATGGCGCTGCCTCCAAATCCAAGGAAAAATTCAATGCTGCATAGAAAGCTGTTCCTTGGTCTCCTTCCATGCTGATTAATAGGCATACTCCCATTACTGTGCCCGACACTATTGGTGACTTGGGTGTCACCCAAACTTTGGTTGATGTGATGCTGCTGCCGAGGGACATTGAGCCCTACAGCAAATCCGATGATCGCACTTTGATGCGCACTGCTATTGCTCATAGCATTTTTGCTAGTAACCCCTTCTTTTGTGGTACTCCTTATCCTTCTTTTCATGTCTTATGATACTTCTTGTTTGTACAGTCCATTTAGAAGACCATGCTTTGTCTTGTTTAGAGTCAAGATCAGGAGACACGACTACTCGCTACAGAAGTCGAGCTTTGTGCTTGGAGGCTAAAATTTTCTAAGGCTCATGAGGAGGTCGAGGCTCACAAAAGAAAGCTCAAGAGAATGCTTAGAGAGCTGATACTCTTGGGTATCAACTAGTAGCAGAGGAGAAAAAATCTGCTAACCTTCTTAGGGAGATCGCCTATCTAAAATTGCAACATATGGAGGAGGTTTGCAAGATCCTAACCAAAGCCTATAAGCGAGGTATGGACGAGGCTTCTGATGACTTTCTGAAGTATCAGATTCCCAATATGCAGGAGGATTTTATTGCTACTGGGTGAAGGGCTGCTTTGAGGGCTTGTAATATTCCTAAGGATTCTCCCCTCTACAAGGAAGTTCCTCACCCTTCATAATTTGCTATTGAGGAACCAGTTGCTGATGAGGTCATCCCAACTAAAGGTGTTGCCGAGGTGACTGACCTTATTACTAATGATCCTGAGATCATTGAGGAGGCTCTTACAGGGGACAAGACTGCTCTTGCTGACTTTTTAGCTTATGTCTAACTTTTTTTTTCTATGGATGTAGTTACTGGTCCTTTGTTTGCTTGGCTGTAAATGACATCTTTGTTGGACTCTAGTTGTTTGATCATGTTTGAATGCTTGACTTGTTTCTATTTCAGTACAATCTTTTGTTATGTATGCTTGGAGTACCTCTTTATCCCTTGATAGGTCATACTGTTGAACAATCTTCGGAGCTTTTTTTCAAGTCCAAATTTAAAGACTTCTCTCTAGAAAACTATGCTGAAAACTTTGTGCTGGGGATACCCTTTTAGGATTCCCTACTAGGTCCTAACGTAGAATTGTGTTGATTGTTGGGTTTCTTACCGGAGCAGTTACACTTGAAACTTTTCTCAATTTCATGCTTTAGAAAACTTTGCTGAAAGTCTTCTACCTAGAAATGTTTCTCAATTTTTGTACATAGAAACTTTTCTCAAGTTTGTAATTAGAAAATTTTGCTGAAAGTTTTATGTTGGGGATGCCCCTTTAAGGTATCCATGTTAGGTCCAGACCTAGAATTTTAGTGGCTATTGGGAGTCTTACCCGAGCAATTATACTTGAAATTTTTCTCAGTTTTGTGTTTAGAAATTTTTCTCAAATTTTGTACTTAGAAACTTTTCTCAAGTTTGTACTTTAGAAACGTTTCTCAAGTTTGTACTTAGAAAACTTTGCTGAAAGTTTTATGCTGGGGATGCCCTTTAAAGGTATCCCTGCTAGGTCCTGACCTAGAAACGTTTCTTAACATTGTTTGTTTTCTATTCAAGATTTCTCATCCTTGCTAGGGGGCTTCTTTCTTTTCTGAAATTTCTCATCCCATACTTTGTTTCCACCTTTTGGGAGGTGTACCTTGCCCCCAGGAAGTAAAGGTTTGGGGCATTTATTGCCTTACTGAAATAGTGTAACACATGGGGCTTGTAATGGAAAAATACTGTAATCTTTATTCAAAGCAAAGTGTCTTGAAAAATAAATAACTAAATTAAATAAGCAATCACTAAATTTTTTTGTTGAGGTTGGAGATGTTCCAGGTCCTTATCTCTTTGTCATTGCGATCTTGTAGCTTATACGCTCCTTTTCCTAGCCGATTGATGACTCTGGAAGGCCATTAGCTTGCCATTTGCTGGGTTTTTTGTGTTCCCCATGACGTTTCTGAGGACCAAGTCACCAATCTCAAATTTTCTTTGATAGACTCATTTGTTGTATAAATTAGACAATATAGCTTGATAGGAAGCTAGTTTGATCATTTCTCGTTCTCTCTTTTCTTCAAGTAGGTCAAGTTTAACGGCCAGAGCTTGATCATTCCCCTTGCTTGATGAGGTCTATTTGGATAGTTGGAAGGCCCACTTGTAATGGGATGACAGTCTCTGTGGCGTATGATAAGGAGTATGGTGTTACACCTACGGACCTTCTCGGTGTTGTCCTATATGCCCATAGGACCTGGGGTAATTCTTCCACCCATTTTTCTTTTGTTTTTTAGCCATTTCTTAATGCCTCCCAATAAGGTCTTATTGGAAGCTTATGTCTGCCCATTATATTATGGATATGCCACAGAGGCATAATAATTTTTGATATTGTATTAGGAGCAAAAGGCTTTGAACTTATCTTGGAACTGGGTCCCATTGTCAGATACCACAGAGTAGGAGATCCCAAACCTGCTTATGATGTTTTGCCAAACAAATCTCTCCACGTTCTTCTCAGTGATTATGGCAAGTGGTTCCGCTTCAATCCACTTTGTGAAGTAATCTGTGCCGACCATGAGGTATTTGCTTTCTCCTATTTCTTTCGGCAATGGCCCGACAATGTCCAGACCCCATTGTGCAAAAGGCCACGGGCTAGTTAGTGCTGCTAGGTCGACAACTATTGTGTGAGTGATGGGGGAGGATTATTTTACACTTTTCACAAGCTTTCACATTTTTTGGCATCTTCTTGTATATATAGACAACAACATTCATAGGATATGGCTTGGTGTGCAATTGATTTGCCCCCTACGTGGTTGTCGCACACCCCTTCGTGAATTTCAAATAGAAATTGTTGAACTAGGCTCACATATTTGAGATGCAGTTCAGTGTAGGACTTCCTGTATAGCTCTTGTTTAGAGATACCAAAATTTCATCGAGTTCCTGCATAGGTTGTGTGCTTTATTTTTGTCTTTGAACAAATTGCCCCCTATAAGATAGGAAATGATGGGATCCATCCAACTGGGTTGAGTTTGATTTCCATGGCTTCCTCAACCACGGGCATATCTATACTTGGTCTATCAATGGATTCTACACATATGGTTCAGTGTCTATCTCTGGGAATTGCTGAAATCAAGCAAGCTAAAGCACCTGTATGCTCGTTCTAGCATGCCCTGATGTGGGACATCTTTGTTTTTGCCAATGTAACCAACTCTTCCTTTGCTTTATCAGCATAGGAAGTCATTGTATCATCTCGGCTCGTGCATTTACCAATCAATTGATTGAGAAATAGGTGGGAGTCAATGTATATGTCTACGGCCGTTCCTCCCAGATTGTGTGCACATTTGACTCCATATACCAGTGCTTTGTATTTGGCAACATTGTTTGCGACACTAAATTTCAATCTAATGGATTGCTCAAAGTAACATCCATCTAGTTTTGTGATCACTATACTGGCTCCAGATCCTCTGGAATAGGCTAATCCGTCTATATAAAGTTTCTAGTGAGCTGTTTGGCCAACTTCTTGCTCTAGTTGTTCCCCCAGTTTGGGCAATGTTGTTTTTGAGACAACTAAGACTTCTTCGACCTGATCAAGGCAAAACTCAGTGACAAAATCTACTAAGACATGTCCCTTGATTGCTGTTCTCAAGAAATAGTAGATGTCATACTCGCTGAGCTTCACAGACCAAGTTGCCACCCTTCTTGATAGTTTTGTGTTAAGGCCGTAATACACTTTGTATAATGGCCCAACATGTTCCTATTAGGTGTTCGTGCGGTACTTAAATGTCAATTTTATCAAATAATGCACTTCGGGTAGTTTTTGTCCAATTTCAGGTTTTCTATGGAGAAAAAGGTGTTTTAGCGATGAATTGGTAGAATCCAAATGCTCGGGGAAGCGCCCGACACACGAGGAAGGATGAAAGTGAGATTGAAAGAAGCACCGAAGTCGAGGGTATGGCGAAACGCGAAGAGAATTGAAAAATCAAGAGATAAAAGAAGAATTTGCATGATTGGTCAAAAGAGGGAGAAAGTCAAAACAATAGGGTGTGACTAGTCACCACATGCAAAGCAAAGCCGTGACCAGTCAGGAGAAAGGAGAAATTTCCAGCAACCCTGGGTGACCAGTCACGCAACATTAGCCAGATTCCGTGACCAGTCAGGCCAAAAAGCAAGGAAGTCAGTAGGTTCGCGTGACCAGTCACGCGCAATAAGCCAAATTCCGTGACCAGTCACGCGGATCAACCCCAAATTCCAGTAACTTCCTGTGACCAGTCACGCGCACTCAAGCTCAGCCGTGACTGGTCAGGCTTTCACCCGGATTTTATGTGTAATATTTTATTTTATTTTATTTTATTCAATTAATTAAGGAATTTATTTTCCATTAGAATTAGGAAACCTCTTCCTAAGTTTTCTCCTAGGTTTTGTCTTATTTAAAGACCTAGGAGGCTTAAAAGTAGACACACAATTTTTCCTAGCATTAGTTTTTCAAGAAGTTTTCATTGTTCAAGCAATAAAATTCCAGTAATTTCTATTCCAAGTTCATTCAATTATTTCAAGTTCTATTCAAGTTTCCCGGTAAGAATATTTAGAGATTTATTGCGTTCATCAATTCTAATAAGATGTTTTCAATTTATT
>JABCMJ010038022.1:0-10861 GCA_014822125.1 Arbutus unedo | reverse complement strand
TTGTATTTTTTTTCTCTAAGTTTATTAAAAAAATTTAGTTAAAAACAGAGGATATTATTTTATATTATTTGTTAATTATTTATATATTTTTATTTATCTCGACGAGAAAAACAAAAAATAAAAAACAGAAAATATAGATCGAAATTAAAAAAATTTAAATAAGACAACGCTAAAAATAATAAAAATTTATTTTTTAAAACTTTTTCATGTTTACTGAATTTTTAGGACTTTTGATTATATGTTTTACTTTTAAAACTTTTTTCGTTAAGATAAATAATTAATTTAAATACTTAATTGCAAATTTGATAAAACTCAACAAAAATAGTTAAAAAGACGATAACATTAATACTATAAAATTTAAGAAAAATAGTCATAAATGAAATACCATCACGTGATAGTAATTCTTCCATCAGCACACATCGATGTAAGATATTATACATATAATTTTGAATGTTAACTAATAAAACTTGGGACATCGATGGTGCTAGCTTAACTGACCTTGGCGTTGAAATTTATATCACTTTTATTTTATTTTATACTAATCATTTCCGGTGATCTAGTATTTTTACAGTATATCATTGGGGTGTACTCTTTATTTTGGCACAAACTCTGCTACGTTCTTCACATTTTATTATAACCGAGGTATTCGGTCGGTTTGAAATTAAACTGGGATAAAATTTATGGGAGTTTTTATTTGAATTACCGACTAGTACTCCTCGAGGCCTTGGAGGTAGCGACCGGACATAACCCCCAGTAGCCCCAAGGATTAAGTTTTCAAGTTTCGACTGCAGAATATGTATTTGGGTTTACAGCTTATTCACTCTATCACTCGAACAACCCCTTGGACCTCATTTGATTAGCGGATTACGTGCGTGAGATTGGACTATTTGTGTCAAATCCCTTGTAATCCCATTTCTGGTTCTCAAAAACTGAATTAGGACAAATAATTCCGGGATTATTATGATACCCATATATGGGGTACTAATTTATCCTAAAGAGGGGTGGGATTATTTAATCCTGTTTGTATCAACCATTGTTCCGCCGCCGCCGCCACCACCTTCGACCCCCACCCCCACCACCACCTCCGACCCCCATCGCCGCTGCCACCATTGTCACCGCCACATACATATATCTATACAATTTTAGCAAAATATCTATGTTCAAAATCCTAGATATTCGTGTGGAGTATCCTGAAAATAATTCAGTCCAAATCAAACATGTGACTAAGTTTGACTGGTATTAAAACAGTATCAAAACAAATAATTTCAAAACTATCAGTCTCATGAGTACTATTAATCCTGTCAATTTTAATCCGTGAATCAAATGAGGCCTTGGGGTTCTGCTACGTCCTTCATTCACCTTGGGCTAGACTAGAAATTTTCACTGATATAAATTTGGTCCGGTCAAATTCTGAGTGTACCTAGCCTAAAAACAAGAAGAAAAAGAAAAGGGTTAAAATGCTTTGGAAATATCTAGTTTGGTGTCAACATGAACCCTTTAATACCCAAGTTTAAGTATTCTAAGAAATTTAGATCAATTTTGTTTAGTAACAAAAATTAGGGATTATATCGTCTGTGTAGTTCCTTTTCTTACGTACTCCATATCAGAGTAGAGATGAGCCTCTGGTCGTCTCTCTTGAGGATTGGGTTAGGGACGGATTTAAAATTTTATAGGTACCGTGGTCAAATATCTATAAATTGTGTGACTTTGCGGGACGAGGCATACTATATGGGGCAACGTGTATATTCTATGAGATAAATTTATCAAAGTACTTAAAAATTCAACCTATCATATCCTACAGGAATTTTTCAACTTAGTGAAGTCAGTTAACCCTACTTATCAATATGTAAGTTCGTCTCTGAAATTGCTCATATAGAGAATCAGATCGCTATGATCTCGCGAAACTCCAAAATCTAAGCCTAAACATATGCAGCATTCTTATCTAGCGGCCAACTCTAGGCTCTAGTGTCTGAAGACCGAATCAATTAAGTTTGATTCTGACTGACCTCGAACTTCTCTCTTTTATTAACTTTAACAAGCCTTCTCAATCAACTCCATTATTTTCGACTTGGACAAGTTTTTTAATTAGATCTTACTTTTTAGATCTCCATCGTATCAAATACTATGCCAGTAGAGATACCAAGGACAAGAGAGAAAATGAGGTGGAAATGAGAGAATAAAGGCTTGCTGGTCGTTCAAAGAGGACCCTCTTCCATATTCTCCTCTATCCAATGCCCAAATTATTAGTTATATATAATTAAATCCCCAATTATATATAATGGTTTGCAAACAAAAGCCAATTAAATAAAAATTAGTAAACTAGTTTGGTAATAATAATACAACAAAACCATCTAGTAATCTGAAACGCCATCTTTTTTTATTTTTAATAAAACGACAAACCCATCTCTCTTTGTGTCTCTATCCTCCTCCAAACAAAATAATAAACATTCCAAAAACAATGTGTTTTTTAATTATAACATAAAACAAAACCATCACTTTCCAGGTCAGTCAAAGTACAATGAATGCCCCACCACATCTAGGTTCTTTAAAACATAATAATGTCTATAATTATTATCTCGGTGAAATGTGTCGCACACTAACCACTTAACTCCAAAGAACTAGACGAGTGGTGAAGAATTCAGACTTAGAAGTTTTTCTTTTTTAAGTTTCATATTCGAAACTTCTTGAATACTATCAAGTCTTATAGAGTCGGTTTATACAGAGTTTTACTTTTAATTAGAGTCTTTGCGAGTGAACAGTGAGATTGGCCCTCAGAAATTATTCAAGTACATGTAAGCTAATCGAAACACTCTAGATTATAAAAAAACTGACTTTGTTTGCTACTAATCAATAATCATCTGTATCATTTTTTCATTAATTTATGTGATATCCCTAGTGGGAGGACAAATCCATCTCAACTAATTTATGAAAATGGAATCTACACCGTCCATGAGTTGGGAGATCCAGTAATAGGTGAAATAATATTTTTTTATAAAAATTGATAGCACGGAAAGATTTCGAAGATTTAGCGGACAGCAAACCTAAAATTGAGAAAATTGGGATCTTTCTCTGTTAGAAAATCGAACAAACAACGTTCAATTCCACAACGTCTCTTACGGATCTTAAGAATAATGAATCACCAAACGAAAAATAAAACAATCGCACGTGCGTAATAGAAACAAAAATGAAAAAAGAAACGAGACACAAGATATACGTGAAAAATCTCAATGCAATAAAGGTAGTTTTCCTTTTGACTGCAAAACTTTCATCCCCTTCTCGCTCATATGCCCAGTCTATAGAGCCACAGATTTGAACTCCCCTTGCTGTCTGCAACTACAAGTATGTAGCTACCATGTAAAGTCAAGTAACGTGTACCAACTTTCTTACCTTTAGCTACCACCGTGGTACCGCTGGAGACTTTCCACGCGCCCCCTATGAATGTAGAAGTATAACCTGTTGTTACAAGCTGTCCAACTAAAATAAGATTCCTCTTCAAATTCGAAACGTGTCTGACATCTTTCAAACACCATTTGGACCCCTGAGTTGCAATCTGAATGTCACTCTTTTCCATTATACTACATTGCTCGTCGTCATCCCCTGCTATATAATTCTGAAGAATCTCCCTATTAGCAATGGCATAGAATGAGGCACTTGAATCAATCACCCATGATTCGGCATCGCTGTTCATAGCAAAAACAAGTGCATTGTGCAAAACGTGAGCCTCCTGCTCACCTTTATTCTTCTTCGATGCTTTGCAAGCTTATGACATATGGTCTATCTAGCCACAATTTCAACATTTACCTTTAATGGGTCGAACCTAAGATTTATCCCAATTGCCCTTGCCCTTTGATTTTGACATGTTTCTATTCTGATTCTGACCCCCTTTATTCTGATTTCTGCCCCTCTGTTACTCAAAACTTAGGGTTGAACCCATTGTGCCTGAACCTGAACCTGAACTTTCAATCAAATGTCTTCTGACCTCCTCGGTCAAAATCAAACCACAACCTCATTCAGTTCAACTTTTCTTTCCCAACCGAATTACTGACTGCAGTAAGCGTATCCTGTCAGCTCTCTAGCAACTGAAATAGAATCAACAAAGTTTGAACCTCATTATCAAACATGATATCAATAGAAGTAAGTTGATCAACAATTGTATTGAACTCACTAAGGTGTGACATAAAGGAAACTTCTTCTGCCATAGACAGGTTGAAATTTTTTTCATAAGATGTACCTTATTCGCAGCAGACGGTTGCTTGTACATCTTCTTTAATGCTTCCATTAAATCCTCCTTCATTTTCTCCTTCAATATGTTGTGAGTGACTACCTTTGATAGAGACAAGCGAATAATCCCTAACGTCTTTCTGTTAAGAACATCTCAAACTTCATCGGACTCTTCTATCTTCTTCTTCTCTTTTTCTTTACCCAACAACGGTCAGTAAAGATCCTTTTGATATAGATAGTCTTCTATCTGTGTATTCCAATACGCAAAGTCTGACTTGTCAAACTTTTCAATCATTTGTTTGTCTTTTTCAGAACCCATAGCTCCTACTGAAACCCTAGGTTGCCCAAACAAGGTTAAACCCTAATTTGTTGAACAAAATCTACCGCAACTGCGGCTCTGATACCAATTGTTAGAAAATCGAACGAACAATGTCAAATCCCACAACGGTCCTTCCGGATCTTGGGAACAATGAATCATCAAATGAAAAACAAAACAATAGCACGTGCATAATAGAAATGAAAACGGAAAAAAGAAAAACGAGACACAAGATATATGTGGAAAACCTCAACGTGAGAAAAATCACGGGAGTTACACTAGTCCACTATGAATTAAATCAACGAGTACAAGTCTTCTCACAATCTCTCTGAGATCTGTGTTCTCTCTCTCTCTCTCTCTCTCTCTCTCTCTCTCTCTCTCTCACAATAGATCTTTTAATCCCTTAGGAAATCTCCCAAAGGTATTTATAACAAATTCCTAAATAATAGAAAAAGATAGTATCCTAATTAGATTAGGAAAATAAATTTTGCAAATCTTCATTTAGGATTCTCGCGCATACACTTACTATCGATAGTACCAGCCTACTATCGATAGTTGCAGTCACTGAGCAACACTTATTATCGATAATACCAGTCTACTAGCGATAGTTCCAATCACTGTCAACGCGAACAGGCATTCCAGTGGAGGAGTTTTCACCTCTTAACATTCTCTACATATAAGCTATGTTTCTTTGAATTTTTGTTTTATTTTCTAAGTGACGTGTAATAAGTATCATTCAATCGCAACCAAACAAATGTTTTCATTTTAGTTACTGTTTCATTGCAAAAAACAAACAAACAAAATAAATAAATAAATATAGTGAGGCTCGTTACATAAATTTAGAGACACAAGAAATTAAAGATGGTCGAGCAATCCAGTAAACATCAAATACAAAACACAAAAACCTAGCTTACAAATTGCAAAAAATTAGTTAAAATGACAAATATGAGCTGATTTAGCCTATGAATGATGGGTTAATTTAATTTATGAATTAAGGTTCATTGTTTTAAAAGTGTCAATAGATTAGGTCCTTTAATGGACGAAATTGCCCTTATTGGTTTACCTTTATTTTCTCTTGCTTTCTTCCTGATGATCTCCCGTTGCCATCTTCTTCACCGACTCACCTCCCTCAAATTGCAAGTTCTTTGTTTTATGTTTCTCACTCTCTGTTACATTATTAGATAATATGATCTGATAATGTAACAAATAACATTATCAGTTATCTGTGTTTTGTTCTTTATGTTATCAGCCAATGTTATCTGATAAGACGTAATTATTACATAATGTTATCTGCAAAGACCACAGTTAAAATTATCTGATAAAGTTATGTGTTGGTCTATATACAAGGGTATTATTCAATAATGTTATTTGTAAATGCCATAGATAACAATATCTGATAACATTATCAGATAATGTTATCTGATAATATTATGTGTTGGTCTATATGCAATGATATTTTTAGAACTGTGTGTCAAAAGGACTTCTGACTATAGTTTAGTTTTAGATGGATTAATTGCGTTAAAAGTCTCTTATTATGGACTTTTGATAGAGTCCCCCTATAAATTAATAGAGAATGCGAAGTAATTTCAAAACCAACCAAATACCCCAGTTATCAAAAAAGATTAATAGAGCATGCCTGTTTGGATCCCCGGTTGCAGTTATGGGCTTACCCTCAAGCTCAGAGGTTTGACTTTCATCGCCAGCGAAAAATTCTTATTGATTCACAATTGCAGTTGTTGGCTTACCTTCAAGCTCAAAGGTTTGATTTTCATTGATCCCCGGTTGCAGTTATGGGTTTACCTTCAAGCTCAGAGGTTTAACTTTCATCGCCAACGAAAAATGCTTAGGGTCATTGGAGATCTATCTGATTGTTAACTAACACGTTAAAATTAATCAAAATATATGTAAGTTGACCCGAACATTCAATTATAAAAAAACATGATTGTATTTGTAGTTAAAAACAGAAAGCCTTTTTTATTTCTTTACAAATAGTCACTTGTCCATCGATGCTAAAAATCGAAAGCCATTATTATTTCTTTGTCCTTGTTAGCAGATTTTAAAAGTGATCTCGGTGTGCCGCCATACGCACTCAGATATTAATCTAATTGTGATTGGTGAAAGAAAAAAAAAAGGGAAATTTTCTCCCTGAAGAAGACTATTTGGTTGCAATCACACTAGAGAACAAACAAAAAAGGGTTCCCAAGTTCCCTTAAAAAGGGGCTCAATGTTGAATTTGGTGATAATTGAGAGAGTGGGTTCTTCAAGGGGGTAGACAAAGTCTTGCCTTTGGAGAAAGAGAGAAGAAGAAATGGGTAATTGCTTAGAAACCTCTTGCAGCTCTTGGGGAAACTTCATTGTCATCATGCTTATCTTAATCAACTCCCCCCTTTCCCATTAAACTAATCACACCCATTACCTTCCCTTTTGTTTCTTTTGATAATTCAAGTGTTCGGATCAGTTTATTCGCATCTTGATTAATTTTTGAAGACCAATTTTACCGTCCAATAACCAAGGCTCAAATAAAGTAAGGGCAAAACCCAGTATAAACTACTCCCATAAAAATTGATACTACCTGAAAAAATTCGAACCTGAAAATTTAAGAGGAAGCAAACAACTACCCATTTCCCATTAAACTAATCACACCCATTACCTTCCCTTTTGTTTCTTTTGATAATTCAAGTGTTCGGATCAGCTTACTCGCATCTCGACTAATTTTTAGAAACCAATCCTTACCATCTACTAACCGGGGCTCAAAAAGTCAAGAAAATTCCAATATAAACTACTCCCAAACGAGTTAATAACATCTCAAAAAAATTTGAACTTGAAAATTTAAGAGGAAACAGATCCGTAAGTCGCCCATTGCTTTCCCTTAATAAAGAATAATTATATCAACAAAGCTAATCCATCAAACGTATGGACCACTTTGCAAAGGCCAAAAAAACCCACTATTACCTTCATGTGATGACCACCTAAGGCTTCGAATCTAGCATAATCTTGTTGCATGTTTCTCACTTTCTTGGAAGCCGCTTTTGGCTAGTGAATTGGCTTAAGGGTTGTTGCATCTCATTTCTTATATATTCTCCCTCCAACTCTTACTTTATTGTCCGTTTTGAGCCAGTCTAATAATTTGTTTTACTGGTTTTCATCATTTGGACTTTCAAACTCATAAAAAGATGCTTTCTTTATAAACATATCATTCGTTTTAACCCAGTCTAATAGTTGGTTTTACGGGTTTTGGTCATTTGAACTTTCAAGCTCATAAAGAGACATTTTTTTATGAAAGTATTACATCTGTTTTAACTGAATGTAATAGTTTGTTTTACGGGTTTTGTTCATTTGGACTTTCGGGCTCATAAAAAGATGCCTTCTTTATGAAAATATCTTGTGTCGTCTTGTTATATTCACCCTCGATTCGATGTGAGATGCTAACATCTTTACCTCAGAATAAGTTTAAGTCTGGCTATTCAGTCTCTATCAAAAAATATTATGTCACTTGCAGCTCAGCCAACAAAGAGTTGGACATCGTCTACATGCGGGAGATCTCAATTTTCCCACGCTATGCGGGCATGGCTCTGATTTTAATACTCACGGTTGAGCCTCCACCAAAAAAATATTTCTACTTTTGAATCGGCCTAACAATGAACGTAAAGGGTTTGGTTGCTCTAATATCATGTAAGAGGCACGATTCAGTCTCCACCTCTAAATGTTATCACTTACGGCCCAACCAAACAGTTGGACATTGTTTACATGCTATATATGCGAGATCTCAACGTTCTAACCCTATTCGGGCATGACCTTGACTCTAACACTAAATCAGACGTCTGGTTGAGCTAATTCCACCAAAAAAATTTGCACCTTTTTACTCGGCCTAACATGGAACTTTAGGGGCTTGTTTGCTCTAATATCATGTAAGAAGCTCTAATATCATGTAAGAAGCGCGATTAATCCTCCACCTTAAAATGTTATAACCTACGGCCTAGCCAAACAGTTGGAGATTGATTACATGATTGCTTACATGCTATCTCCAGGAGATCTCAACGGTCCCATCTTATACAAGCATGACCCTGACCCTCATATTAAATCAAATGCACGGTTGAGCCCCCACCAAAAAATATTGCTCCTATTGGCTCGGCCTAATAATGAACCTAAGGGGCTTGTTTGCTCTAATATCGTGTAAGACGTGCGATTCAGTCTCCGCCTCAAAATGTTATCACCTACGACCCATCCAAACAGTTCGACATTGTTTACGTACTATATACGAGAGATCTCAACATTCCCACCCCATACGGGCCTAGCCCTAACTCTAATACTAACTAAGACGTGCGGTTGAGCCTCCACTAAAAAATATTGCTCCTTTTGACTTGGCCTAACAATGAACCTAAGGAGCTTGTTTTCTCTAGTATCATATAAGACATGCAATTCAGTCTCTACCTCTAAATGTTATCACCTACAACCCATCCAAAGAGTTGGACATTGTTTACATACTATATACGAGAGATCTCAACGTTCCCACCCAATATGGGGATGGCTCTAACTGTAACACTAACTGGGATGCGGTTAAGCCTCCATCGAAAAATATTGCTCCTTTTGACTCTGCCTAACAATATTGAAGCTAAGGAGCTTGTTTGTTGTAATATCATGTAAGACGTGTAATTCAGTCTCCATCTCAAAATGTTCTCACCTACGATCCAACCAAACAATTGGACATCGTTTAAATGTTATAAACGAGAGATCTCAACGTTCCCATCATATACGGGCATGACCTTGACTTTAATACAAAAAAAAAAAAAGATGC
The DNA here is from genome assembly GCA_014822125.1 of Arbutus unedo. Taxonomy (NCBI): domain Eukaryota; kingdom Viridiplantae; phylum Streptophyta; class Magnoliopsida; order Ericales; family Ericaceae; genus Arbutus; species Arbutus unedo. The sequence continues at coordinate 1,529 of JABCMJ010038022.1, read as the reverse complement.
GTGGTTGAGCCTCCACAGAAAAAAAATTGCTCCTTCTGGCTTAGCCTAACAATAAACCTAAGGGGCTTGTTTGCTGTAATATCATGTAAGACGTGCAATTCAGTCTCCATCTCAAAATGTCATCACCTACGGTTCAACTAAATAGTGGAATTTCGTTTACACACTATATACGGGAGATCTCAACAATCCCACACTATCCGGGCATGACCCTGACTCTAATACTAAAATAGACGCGTGATTGAACCTCCACCAAGAAATATAGCTCCTTTTGACTCGGCCTTGACAATGAACGTAACAGACTTGTCTCTTTAAACTCGTTAACTTATTATAAAGATGAAAGTATCATGTGCCGTCTTGGATGTCCCTTCCGAACACCATCCATATATGAAGTGGATGCCAACAGCTTTCAACTAGGGTTATAATATTGGAAATTACATCGGCATTTGGGATATATTATAGAGGCTAATTTAAACAGCCGACCAAAATTGAGGCAACCACGTGATCAAAGATGGTGATTGGTTTGGAATATTGTTTGTTTTGTACCAAGTCATACCTCCACCAGGCCTTAACTGTTGAGGAATTAATTAATCAAATGGTAATGCAAATGGGTTAGCATTATGCATGTCAACGGTTTGTGTCTTCACATTGATTTATTTTGGACTGTTCTTTGATTAATTTAATCTCGTAATTAAGCATTTTTTAGAGTAGCTTTCCTGTATCTTTCTAGGAGCATTTTTGAGGAGGCAGAAATCATCAATTGGGAGCTTAGTTCAAATCCCTTTGAAAGTTTTCCCCCAAAATACATGATCAATAATTGTAAGTGGGTAAAAACTTCATAAGTTTCTCGGTCTGTGATTGAACATTCAGGTTTTCAAACTCATCTGGAACCTAATTCTGCAAGATAATATCGTTAAAATCAATACTCAATCAATATTAACTCTCAAATTTAATGCATGTAATACCAAATTTCAGCTTGCTTAATTTTATCTCCATGGGTGTCTGCCTTTTTATAGAGTTTCTTTCTCATCAATCCGAGTCCTTCCCCATCTCAAAGTTTTTCATTAGAAACGGATTAAACTTTCTTTGGTTTTTAACAATGTAAGTCAAAGTAGTCTAGGATTTCTCGTCATTATCTGTTTAGAACCTGTCTCTAGCTATTCAGATTCAGAACTTATTCTTATTCAGTCTTAATACTATTAAAACGTATTTCTCATGACAACTAATATAGATCTCTACTCAGCAACATGCCCATTCACTATAGCATCGTGGTGCCGAGCTAACTTCTCACTTATTTGCTCAGTAAAATTCCAATTACATTAATCAAATTTTATCTCTTTCACTAACCAATATACCAATTCTATAAGTTATTGTTTTTTTCAAATCAAGATATGAATAAAATTCAACAATTAATTCAAACGATTTACCTCTAACGTTTTTTTATTGTGGAGCCTGATAGTGTATATCTGTATACTAGCCTATGTTTTTAATCACATAGTAGGGGTAGAAAAAAATAAAGTGCAGTTTTTGTA
>JABCMJ010038002.1:0-17473 GCA_014822125.1 Arbutus unedo | reverse complement strand
CAAATTAACATAAAATTATAAATATTTAACTTCTTTAAATATGCAATAATGTATGTACGTGGTGTGTAACATTTGAACACTTTTATAAAAATAATAATATTTGAACACTTTCACAAATTTTAATTATGAATTTTACATAATTCGTAATCTTCAATCTATAATTTAAAATTATAAATTTGGGAAATTAATTCGTACCAAACACCCCCTTGTGAGAAGACAACAACAAGTACAATTATAAATAAAAAAACAAAAGATTTAAAAATCAATCACTTCCTCGGTTTTAATATGTCAGATCCCTAAAAAAAAAGTTAGGCTTTTTATGGAGATATAATCGATTTCATATTTGATTAAATTCTCAACATTACATTTTACTTCTAAAAAATTAATTTTATTAAGTCTTTACAAGAATAAATTTGTACATATAAGTTGTACGCAAACCTCAAAAGAGTTGTCAAAGTGGAGATCAGAATAAACTGTAAACTTAGACATTTTCATGTCAAATTTTGGTAACTTCATATTTGTAATTACTGAAAATTTGTCCGAAATTTCACACCTAATTAATAATAAATAAATTATATTTTGAATTGACCGAATATCTCAATTATAAAGAAATTGTACCTAAAACGAAAAGGAAGGGAGAGAGGAACCATTTCGTATGTCCATTTCCTCTAGTCACAATAAGTCAGTAATCGAGTCCAAATGCAAGGAAGGGAACCATTGAATATAAAGACAATTTGTACTCGTCCATCTATTAAAACCACATCCCACTTCTCTGATTCTCTCTCTCTCTCTCTCTCTCTCTCTCTCTCTCTCTCTCCTCATTTGTTTACTGACAATTCAACTAGAGAACAATACCTTGACAGTGCTTTTGGGGCCTTCTTCAACTTTCCCATTTATAATTTCAAACAAACAAAAAAAAAACTTTCCCATTTGTTATTTCAAACAAAAACAGAATACAAGACAATGTTAAAAGGCCAGGTGGCTGCTGTAAAATCTCTCTGGTACGACTTAGCTAGCTAGCATCTGGTCGGAGACATTATCCACTACTGCACAACCAATTGTCCTTGACTTTGCATGTGATCGCGGAGGAATCTGCAACTGCACGTGACGATGTCTAAGAACACTGAATTCGCATTTAAAATATTTTATTTTAAAATCTTTATAAAAAGATAAATGATTAGTCTTTCGGTGAAGGTCTAAGACTTACGCTCAATTTGAGTTGAAGAGACCGTAAAGAAATTAATTATCGTAATTGAAAGAATAAGATGAGAAGAGGCAAAGGAGACATCTTTTTACTTTTTAATTTATCAAGAAGACAAAAATGTTTGTGTTCCCTTTCTTATCTTAGATAATCAATATTTAATAAAGAAAAATGAAAGGTAAAATAATATTTTTACTATTTTAACTTTTTAATTTGTAAATAAAAATTAGTTGTTGTAGGGTTATTTTTCATCTAGCCTCTAATAATTATTGACTTTTTGTATTATTTGAGACTATCATGTCTTGGTCAGTTAGTCTTAAACTATTTCAGAATAAAATTTTTTTTTTTTTGGAATTTTTTGCAAGTCATGTGGCATCCTCTTAGGTGGCATCCTCTTAGGTGCCCTCTGTAAGAGAGAGGGATGGCTTAAGGTTTCGGTAAAATTACTTCTGTTTTAGATCTATTTTCGTCATTATATCTTTCTAGTTAAACAAAATTCTACATTAAATATAGTCAAAATATACTAAACATAATTTAGTCCAAACGTTTTTTACTAGATTAAGTTATATTTGAAATAACGTACTCCTATAATCTAGTAATTATCAAGGCCAAATGAAGCCTAACAATAATCACTTAGATTTTTCTACATTTCTTCCCACTTTTAGAGGTGAGGTTATGTTCACTCTTCGCACTCTATTTCTCTCTACATCCTTCCCTTTTCCTCGTTGAGTGCTATTAATTCTTGTGCAAGTTTGCACATAGAATTTCATGTACAAAGGACAAAAATTATTCGCATGGTCTAATGCATGTAAAATCTAGAAATAATCAGGCATCACAATTCACTTACATCGAACGATTTTAGAAATATTTAGATTTCTTCATAATTCTTGTGATGTCATTCCATACATAATTTTGCTCCGACTTGAATATGACCCATTTTATGGTGAATTACGAAATTCATTCAGGTCTTAATTGCGGACACATAAATTGACCAAAATATTTTTTAGTTATATAAATGATGACCCATTTTATTAGTTCTACGAATAATTTTTAGTTATTGAGATCAAAGAATCACGAAAACACTACTTCTTGAGTAGCGGTACAGATGTTTCTAGTGACGGACTACGGGCCTAGTACGGGTAGGTAAGGGAGCGGTGGCTACGGTGCTCATGAATCTCAAATGAGCTTAGTGTTTTTTTAGTAGAGGAATAGTTTTACAGTCAAGTTCTTTGGATCTGATTGTGCAACCTAAATTTTCGAAAGAAACTAACGCAATAACACACCGTTTACGGGCCTCCACTTAAATCATGGTATTCAGCCAATAGAGAATCAAATCCAAACCTGAAGGAATTCTTCCCAAGCTTGACACTTACCCTAACCAGTGAGACAATCTCTAGAATGAGCTTAATTTAGTTAGTTATAAAGAGTCATCTGAGTCCGAAATCCATGTAAGTTTATCGACCCGAATCAAAACTCAAACACAAACAGAAAAAGAAGAAGAAGATGTCAAATATAGTAAGTAGTTCCGTTAACTATACATACTAAAATAAATGAAAGTAGTTTGGTTATTCCTAAAAGACCCCTATACCATAAAAATAATGTTCTGTGTCCTTGTGTCACACACCACAGGAAACACCAACTTAAAAAAATGTCACAAAGACCCTCATAGTTAATGGTTAGGGGAAAGGGCTACTCTTAACAATTAATAAGTCTATTTATTTATGAAAATGGGACATGGGGATTAGGAAAAAGTCTAATAATCCAGCTGGTTTTTCATTAATTTGTGGTTAGGTTGGAGAGCTGCTAGTTTTACTAAACCTGCACCTTACTATGGGCTATTAACTATGCTCGGAAAAGTTAGTCCTTTATATATAGGGTTCTCTGGTTTTTCTACATAGTTGGTTTCGGATCCCAAACCTGGACTTTGATCCATTTTGGGTAACCAGCCCTCCAAGAGTGGAAGTTCATGGGATTGGAGGATTAATTAATTATTATATACTTTTGGAATACTATTTGTAGTGCTTACTTTGTGTTTGGTAAGCGAGTTATAGCAGTCACTCTTTTTTTTTAATAGTTTAGAATGTTTAAGTCAATTTAATGGAGGTATAATTTACGATGATCACTCTTTTTCATAGATCGAAGTGTTTAGACCACTTTACACCTATCTTAACTAATTTCTAGAGACTAATCTCACCGTGATCATTTTTTATCTCTCATCAACAAAATAATAATTTGGTTGATGGTTAACCTACGTAATTGATTGATCGTGATACATAACAATGTCCTGCAATATTACAGGAAAGTTGAATAATTACTCATTTACAAGACCATTTGTGCTTTGGAATAATTATTCAACAATTTTGGAGTTTTGTGTTATATTTTTAATAAAATATGTAAGAATATATATGTGTGTGTGTGGAGAAGTAATGATTCATCCACATAATACTGTCGGAGTACAAATGATGTATGGTACACAGAGACTACCAAATAATTACACGAGACAAAAATCAACAGTCCGAACAGATAGGTCCACGTGGAACAATTGTCCAGGTGGCAGTGGCTGTTACGGTGTGGGCTAAGACGGCGGGGAGGAGCTGCTACAGAAATGCTATTAGGAAGGATTGCCCCACCGAACCACCCACCGACCCAGGTGGCAAGGGGGGCTCTGTCTTTTGGCCTTCAAAATCCAGCCCCTCTCTCTCTCTATAGGTCAACAAAGAAATAAGTTTTTATATAAACAAATAAATATTTAAAAAATATTATTTTTATATCGATAAATATTTTTATCTTTATTATTTTATTATTATAGTGTATTTCATAAAACATACAAAGTACCAAAATAAAATTTTTGTGAATAAAAATGCAAAAGTTGAATGTTTAGTATCAATTTTTTTTATTATTAATTATTATTAATTTTTGCATTGTTGTTATTTTAACTTTTTTTGTTGATTTATAAAATAAAATTAAAAATTTCTTAAATTATTCAAAAATATTCACATTTATCACATATCCTAATGCACCCAACTTTGAGAAAAAATGACTGAAACCATTCATCCTAATGCTGAACAGAAATGCTATTAGAAAAGATTGCCCCACCGAACCACCTACTGATCCAGGTGGCAAGGTGGGCTCCACCCTTCTGTCTTTCAGAAAGGGTAAATTCTTTCGATAATAAAATTTAAAAAACATGACCAAAAAATATTTGAATGAGCGATTTTGGTTAGTTTTTCTCCAAAATTAGGTGCATTAGAATATGTGATGAATATAAATATTTTTGAATAATTTAAGAGAGTTTTAATTTTGTTTTATAAATCAACAAAAAAAGTTAAAATAACAACAATGCAAAAATTAATAATAATTAAATTGATACTAAACATTCAACTTTTGCATTTTTATTCACAAAAATTTTATTTTTGTTACTTTGGTATGTTTTATGAAATACATTAAAATAATAAAATAATAAAAATAAAAATATTTATCGATATTAAAATAATATTTTTTAAATATTTATTTGTTAATGTAAAAACTTATTTCTTTGTTGACCTATAGATGGAGAGAGAGAGAGGGGCTGAATTTTGAAGGCCAAAGGACAGAGCCCCACCTTGCTACCTGGGTCAGTGGGTGGTTCGGTGGGACAATTCTTACTAATAACATTTCTGGAGACGCTAATACGGTGCCGTGGGGACCACGTTGAACACTCAGGATGCTGGGGCGGGAGAGGTTGGGGTGTGCGTTGGTCCTGCGTGGGACCCATCAGACCTTTAGGTATCGTTTCTCCCGTTTAGTGTCTGGTTACAACTATAAAAGAACCAAATGGGCCTCAATCTTTCTCACAGTCCCCTCTTTCTCTCTCCAAGTTCGTTCTCTCTCTCTCTCTCTCTCTCTCTCTCTGTATCTAAGCTCTTGTGACCCATTTTGAGTTCTCAAACTTAGTTACTTTTGGTGTTCAATCAAACTCTCCTATTCACTCTTCTCTCAGTCTGAATCTGATTTTGAATACATTTCATTCAAACACAGAGCTCTCTGTTTCTTCTCCGTTTTCTTCCTACCAAACAAACTTTTCCAAACGCCAAATATTCAGAGACATTTGCGTATCAATTAATTGCTCAGTTCATCTAAAATGGGTAAGTTTCAATTTTGAGTTGGTACCCTTCACAAGTTTAACAAAAAGGAAAAAACGGATGCTGCAAAAAAAAAAACATCTCTGATTTAGTGATTTTGTTTGATTTCTGCAGTGAGTTTGGTTGATGAAAGAGACAAGATGACTATGCAAAATGTGGTAATCTCCGACACCAAATCTGGTATTAATATGGAGATAACGGTTGCGGTGTCGAACTCCTCGGGCGCTCTATTCACGACGGCGGCGCAGAAGCCTCCGGTGGTTCCCGGCGGCGGTTACTTCGCCATTTCTCGGAAGAAGTTGCTCAACCTTGAAATCAATGAGACTGCAGCCCGAATCAACGCTTGGGTTGACTCTATGAAAGCTTCCTCACCTACCCATATCAAGTCCACCCCTTCTCTCTCTTCTGGAGACGAAAGCTCTTGGATGGTAAGTCACTAAGTCTTCTCTCTTTCTATATGTCTACATACAAAGTATACGTATAGAAAGAAATAAACACAAACATCATAGTATACGTATACATAGTATACGTATAGAAAGAAATAAGCACACACATCATTGTTGTCCTCTGTATATGGAATCTTGCTTCAACAAATCTGCGATTTTACTTGAACAGCAATATCACCCATCAGCTCTTGAAATGTTCGAGCAAATAACAACCGCGTCAAAGGGGAAGCAAATTGTGATGTTCCTCGACTACGACGGCACGCTTTCGCCAATCGTCGACGACCCAGACCGAGCTTTCATGTCCGATTCGGTAATTTCATCATCTTCTTCTTCTTCAATCCTCTGAATAAGTCTCCTCTGCTTAGTCCTCTGTTTTATTCATTATTAGTGTCTGTTTCAATTTCAGATGAGAGCAACAGTCAAAAAACTTGCCAGACATTTCCCCACTGCCATAGTGAGTGGCAGATGCAGAGACAAGGTACTTGTTTTTGTTTTTTTAGTCTTTTGGTAAGTTGTGTATATTTAGAGAGAGAGAGAGAGAGAGAGAGAGAGAGTAGTGCAGAGCTAATTGTTTTCTGTATCTCTGTTTATATGGTTCAAAGGTGTACAGCTTTGTACAATTAGCAGAACTGTACTATGCCGGAAGCCATGGAATGGACATTAAAGGCCCATCAAAAGGTGCCAAATGCAAAAATGTGAGTTTAAGATATTGGATTCTTGTATTTTGTATGGTGACAACTCCAAATAAATAATTTATTTTGACTCTAAATTAATCTTATTTTTTGTATAAATATTTATTTTTCAGGATGCTCAAGATGTTCTTTGCCAACCTGCCAGTGAATTTCTTCCCATGATTAATGAGGTTGGTGTTCTCGACTAAATCAAACAAATTTAGACCGATAAACATCTCCATAAATATGATCATTGTCACGATTTCAGCAGCAATAAAACACACAACTTAGTTTCATTCTCTTTCACTATAAATTTTCAGGTTTACAATGCATTGTTGGAGAAAACACAATCCACTCCTGGTGTTAAGGTGGAACACAACAAGTTTTGTATCTCCGTGCATTTTCGCCTTGTCGATGAAAAGGTACGATAGAAATTGTCTTTTCTTACGCGACCAAACCAATAAATAATAAGTTGTATCAGTTACCAAGGTCTTGAATTTGTGATTCCAAGTTCCAACATAGAATAGATGTAATATAGTTGTACCATCAAGATAAAAAATTTGTTTTTATTTTAGAAAAGGGGCTGATTCACGTTATTTGATTTGCACCATAACTATGACGTCGAAGATTTTTTTTTTATTTTTTATTTTTTGTGATTTTTCCAAACATTGGTTTGATGTGATATCTTGATTAGTTTATGGAGTTCTTGTTATGTGAACTCAATAAAAGTTTAGGACTATAATAGTAATACTTAAGTACTTGTCCTCAAGTAATTAAACAAATTGAAAAGGATCTGACCAAATTTATAAAAATACAGAGATGGTGTGAATTGGCTCAACAAGTGAGGTCAGTGCTGAGGGAGTACCCAGAGCTTCGATTGACTCAAGGAAGGAAGGTATGACATGGCATCTCAAAATTAGTTAATTAATTAATTATTTTTATTTTTATTTATTCATTTTTTTCAAAAATAATTTTGTTGATTGATACAGGTATTAGAGATCCGTCCTACAATTAAATGGGACAAAGGGAAGGCCCTTGAATTTTTGTTAGAGTCTCTTGGTGAGTTTTAACAAAAATTTATTTTGCATACACTAAACCAAATAATAATAATAATAATAATAATAATAATATTGTTTAGTCACTAACTTTTGCGATGGATCCGTTCTATTAGGGTTTGCAAATTGTACCAATGTATTTCCTGTTTATATCGGAGACGATCGGACAGACGAGGATGCATTTAAGGTATTTAATGTTAGAAATGACATGTTATTTTAATTTCTATAAATTAACATAAGGTATTCAATATTTTGTTATATTTATGATTTTTTCATAATTTAAAGTACTTAATATGACATATTTGTTATCTCCAATTAGGTTTTAAAAGATCGTGGACAAGGATTTGGCATACTTGTGTCTAAGATTCCGAAGGAAACCAATGCATCTTACTATTTGCAGGAGCCATCTGAGGTAAGAAATTCTCCACGTACATTGTACCTGCATTTTATGTATTAATATGATATTGTTTTAAAATACTTTTTTGCTTTCTAATAATAGGTAATGGACTTTCTGCAACGATTGGTGCGGTGGAAAAGACTATCGTTGCGACAACAACTTAGGATACCAAGACGGCTTGAAGAAATCAAAGTGTAACCTATTGAAAAATGTATTGTCGTTGAGTGAGTATATGTACTTCCTTGTTCAAAGGAAGATTTTTAAAAAAGGAACAAAAACAAATAGGGGAAATAATGTTTTCCCCAGGCTAGAAGGCCTTGTACATCATGTAACTACTTCTGTACAAGGAAAAAAAAAACTTTTCTCTTGTTGGTAACTACAAACTTCTCTCTCTCTCTCTCTCTCTCTCTCTCTCTCTCTCTCTCGTACACACGCACACACACAAACGAGGTATGAAAGCATTTTAGTGATCAAATTGACTTCGGAATAACTTTGTTTGGAAGTCTTGGCAGAATCAGTTCAACTAATTAGGGATATGCCATGTTCTTATGTGAGTAGATGGTGAGATTAATGTCTCGAGGATTAATTGATATTATGTTTAAAATAATTTCAAATTTGACTAAATATCTCGGTTATTAAAAAAGAAATTTAATATTATAATTTGTCATCTTGCTTTATAAGTTTAAAGGGAAATTTTCAATCATGTTTTTCTAACAAAACTAGCAAATTTATTTGTAGTACTCCGTGTTGTTTTTCTGTTTTTGTACTGTTATTATTTTTAGTATAATTTAAAATTGTTTTTTATACATATCGGTTCCATATCAATTGTGTTCTTCATTAACTTATGTCATCAATTACTGGTACATGAAATTGTTTTAAAATTACTATAAGATATTAATTGGTATAAAAAATTAATCATTATTTTTTTTTTAGTTTATTTCAAAACTTTCTCATGAACTATGTGTTCTTTTTTTTAGATGTTGTAAGCTTATGTTGAGAAATTTAAAGTTGTGGGAGTAGTGATAGGAGGAATAAATTAAGAAAAAACAATACAAAATGATTTAATAAAACATATCACTTTATATTGTTATACTCCAAATTCAAAGAGAGAATTTGGTGTATCCATGGACTCTCAAATTAAACAATGGTGGGAAATTTGTTTTCATGTTGTGATATGGTTAATTTGAAATTTCAGGAATAATTTAATCTTCATCACTCCAAGAAAAACACCAAGGTGACATCTTTTGGTGACATGACACCAAACTTGTCACTGAGCAATATCTAATGACGACAAAAATTATGACTTTGTCATCGAGAATATTGGCGGTGATTGAGATTGTAGATACAATTGGAAGGATAGAATTCGCGATACGTACCGAGTTAGATTTCGACGACTTTCGTGTCAGTAAAGAGTTCATTTTCAGCAACAACTACTATTTTGTTGCGGAACAATAATAATTTTAGGCTTGTGTTTCAGTCATATTTAAGTCCAAAGGCTGTAGCCGAGGACGAGTGTCAAAACACACAACTCATTTATGATGTTCAATTCAATGGTCACTAGTACATAGGGAGGAACGTTAATACAAGAGCCAGTGTGACATCACATGTGATCATTGGGTCATGATCCCTACTTTTTTACATCGCCTCGTTCCTTTCATTCCCCTAGCGGCCTAGGACACCATTTGTAGAGTAATCCCTCGGCATACTTCTCAAATACAAATATTTATAGAATAATTCATGGCTCATGAATGTAACATTGTGTTTGTATAGTTCAAAAGTTAATCATGCATAAAATGTGTCAATGTTATTCTTGCATACCAAGAGAACTAGTCATTATTTCTCTTTATACCCATCCACCAATAGGTACTACTAATCTTGATACGTCTTCCTCGCGGAATGAATTACTAACTTTGATCTTTGTCCATCATGCATAATTCACTGCTTGATTTCAGCGACGTTGGGTACGCTTACTTGGTCATGAATCTTCTTGAGTTTGGGGTCCTCCATTTGTTTGAGTTTTATTTCTTCTAGGATTGCGGGTTTTGTGGTGATTGCGGCATACGCTTCTTCTTTTCATGAAGTAAACTTTGTTTCTTTGCATACAACTGTGAGAACCCGGATATTTTTTTATAAATTGCCCGGAATTAGATTTAAAAAAAAAATAGTATTACGCACTTTATGTATATATATAATTTGGGGGTTTATGTGTAATGTATGTGAGCTAAAGGTTTTGTGGGTGACAAGTATAATTGTGGGGGGTGTGAGTGTAAGTGAGCACTTTAAAAGCTCACATCAACTGTTTTTGGGGGAAAATCCCAGAAACTTTTCTCTCTCTTCTCTTCCTTCCTTCCGCTGGTGACTCCATGGGAGTGTGTATATGTTAGCTTCCTTAAAACCCACTTCTCAAATCTTGCTAAAAGCTCAAAATTTCTCAAGATCCTTCATACCCCCTCCGTTGTTGGCGAATAGTTGGAGGTTGATCGTGTTTATTTTCCTCGGAGAAGATTGACCCAAGTTCATCCACCATTGGAGGTGAAAGCTTGCTTTGGAAACTCACATTTTTTTTATCCGGCACTAAAGGTAGGGATTTTCTTACCTCTATTATGTGTATATGATTTGTTTTTGGTAATGTATGAGGTTGGGTGTTAGTTAGAACTTGAAAAATGGAAGTATGAAAAATTCTGCAGAAATCTCATTTTTGGGTCAGTGCATCCTATTACCGGTAATAGGATACCTATTACCAGTAATACAGTGTTAATATATTTAGACAGTTTCTAGCAGTGCATCCTATTACCGGTAATAAGATACCTATTACCGGTAATACTGTGTAAAACATATTTAGGCAGTTTCTAGCAGTGCAATCTATTACCGGTAATAGCGCATGTATTACCGGTAATTCTGGGCACTTTTCTAAATGAAAATTTTTGTTGAATAATTGAATGATTGGCTTCTTAGGGCAACGTTTACACCTATCTTCGGTCATAAGTAGGTGATGAATACATGATTTCGGATTTCCGTTTGACGATTATGCGTATGTACATTACCGCATTTGGTTTGATGAATGTGACATGGAAATTGTTATATCGTGGTAGTTGCCTTGCATTGACATGATGTATTGTCTAGCCTCCAACGGGAGATGTGCTAGTTATATGACGTCTAGCCTCCGAAGGGAGATGTGCTAGTTTGATGAAGTCTAGCCTCCGACGGGAGATGTGCTAGTTATGTGAAGTCTAGCCTCCGACGGGAGATGTGCTATTCCTAGCCTCCGACGGGAGATGTGCTAGTCCTAGCCACCATTGGGTGATGTGCTAGTTGGAATACGACAATTGAATGGAGTTATTGTGAATTGTACATGAACCATGCCAAATCATCGCATATCCATATAATATTAGTATAGACATCTCTACTGAGCTTTGTAGCTCACCTTTTCATTCTTTCAGGTATGGGTTCGAAGACATGAATTGGACTTGCATGGATACATGTTTTGAAGGAATGGCATGATAGAAGTTATACATCTTCCTTAGACATATTTTTTTTGAAAGATATAAAGTAACTTCTCTTTTGTGGAATTTTGTACTCAAATCCAAAACAATTGTAACACTTTAAAATGTTATTTTGGTTATCGGGTCGGATGTGCCCTATTTGGGTTGTAATACTTGAAGTGTATGGGCTGATTTGGATTCTAAAAAAGAATGGTTTGGAAATATTTCTTTTTGGAATTTGCAGGTTTTATTTAAAATATGAACGTTTTTATTACTTAAAATTGAGGGTGTGACAACAATTAATTTAGCTCTATTGTCTTTCAACTCAATGCGTTCGCTACCACATTAGCTTTTTCGAACTGGTATTGAATGTTGATGTTGTATTCCTTCTGTAGTATTACTTATCAACATTGTTTGAGGTTCATGTCCTTCTCTGTACGGATATACTTGAAGCTCTTATGATTGGTGTAGACCTCTCATGTGACTCCATACAAGTGGTTATGCCAAAATTTCAAAGCAAAAATAATTGCTACCAATTTCATCCATACGAATGGTTCTTCCTTGCATGTTAACTCTATCAACGACACTGCAATCTTTAAAAAGTGTTGGACAAACCTTTGCTTGTAACCAATTAGTTTTAGAAAACTCTGAACTTACCATCATCGGTCTTGGCCAGTCCACAATCACGCCAATCTTCTACGCATATACAAAAATCTCTTCATCATTGATAATGTGTACAAAATATAGTACGTTTTTTTAACAAAATTTGAACTTCTTAAAGTTCCTATAGAGCTACTGGTCTTTGAACGTTTGTAGTATGATACTTAGGTGTTCTACATGTTGCTTCCTATTCCTTGAGTGATCAAGATATCATCGATGAAAATAATCACGAACTCATCCAGGTATTCCTTGAAAATTTGATTCATCAAGTCCATGAATGCTATGGCGCATTCGTTACTCCAACTGGAATCTCCAAGAACTCTTACTGTCTGTATCATGTTCGAAAAGCTATCTTCTCAATGTCTTCAGATTTGACCTTGAGTTGATGGTATCCACACAGCAGATCGATCTTCTAGAACACTCAGGCACCTTGTAGTTTATTTAATAAGTTACCAATTATGGGTAGCCAGGTACTTGTTCTTGACTATAACTTTGTTCAACTCAATAATCTATATAATCTCATTGTTCCGTTCTTCTTCTTAGCAAACAACACTAGTGCTCCCCATGGTGACAAACTCATTCTAAAGAAACTCTTGTCTAAAAGTTCCTACAATTGTGATTGCAATTTATTCAACTATGTTGGAGCTATGCTTCGAGAAATTCGCGGACTATTGGAATGCCATCTATAGATAGGCCCCTCGACGAAGATGACAACACACTACAAAATAACACTTACAATCCTTCTGCAAAAGTCGTCAAGCCTAAGCCATGGACAAAGCAAGGGGTGTCATGACTCTTTCATCTTTAAATCTAACTTTTTCCTCATCGGGTTTCTTAAAAAGCACGTACTCAAGTGTCTTTTATCAAGAGGTATCGAAGTTCGTAGACGTATTTATACAAGTTATACAGACATCACAGTCTCAATATCGTAAGCTCTCAGTGCCTCTACTTATGGATTGCTTTACTAGCAACTCATATCCTAACAGTCTAGTTTCCTTATCGATCTTATGATCAAAATATATTTGAGACAAATGTATGGAAAGACCCCGATTCAAATAATGTATAGACAAGTAAGGAGTAAGCTAATATTTTACAGGCACCACATTCTCAATGTTCTCTGGCTCGCCTAGCACGACGGCAAAAGCTCGTCCCTGCCTCTATCCATTACCGTTGCATTTTTGCTCTCCTAGTTCCCCAGACGATTTCGGTTTACCCCTGTTCTCTCCGCCTGGTTTTCTTCGTTCTTTTGCTCTGGATTTCGCTATCTTAGCCCCACACTACTATGTCATTTCCGCTATTCTCAACTTGGGACACTTCTGGCTCATGTGTCCAACTTGTTGGCAACTATAGTATTAGATAAATCTAGCATTCCTCAGTTTGGTTCTTTTCGAAAGTTTAGCATGTCGGTGTCAGCCCTTTCTAGTTTCCTCTATTTCCTTTGTACTTTCTTATGTGTTGTTTCTTTTGTCCACTTGGCCTTCTGGTATGTGAAATCTGGCAGCTGTTGTTCTCATGGTACTTTGTATTTTCATCGGTGTTTTAACCCACCAAGATTGATCATCCAAGAACCTCTGGGTAGCTTGACAACTATAGAGATGCAATCTTGAAACTTCTAGATTTCATATCGTCCATTAAAATCAAGTGCGGTGCATACTTTGTCAAATTCTTGAACTCTACCTTTTACTCAGCCACCATCATTGCCTTTTTTTATTTCAGTTGCTCAAATTATGTGCACTTTGCATTCTGCAAAACCCTCGACATGTACTTTTCCTTGAATATCATCCTAAATCGAGTCTAGCTCATCCCTGATTCTTCCACATCTTTAAAATTTTACTATCGGTTCGCCTCGCCTCGCCTCGCCCACCTGCAGGTACAAACCTATCTCTACCTTTCTCTATTCATTACAAGTCCGAAGTCGAATGTTCTTCTCCATCTTCGCTAGCCATTATTTTTCATTCACCATATCCATTCCTCTGTTGAAGGTTTGGGGTTTATTAATATTGAATTATTTTAGTTTTTAACAAATGAAAAGTTCTCAATTAATTTTTTATTTTATGAAAAAGAGCTTTAAAACCACAAAAATACATTATGTAATGAATCTTTAAATGCCAAGATTGTAAAAAGATAGACAAACCACATTAACTAAGACGGAGGGGTTATTGCAAATGGTAATACCCACTGTTGTAGGTATCTTATAATTGTAAGATGTTTTGTTCACAACAATCTTGATGTGGATATTAACCTTAAAATCTCTATTAGTATGATATTAATCTTCTGTGAAGACAAAGACAACTTTAAAATTTAGGCCAAATGGGTTATTCTATGCGGATATTACCATAATCAGAAGGGAATAACCCATTGCGGATATACATAGAATAACCTGTTTGACCTAAATTTTACAATTATTTTTGTCTTCACGCAATCAAAATCTCTTGTATTTGAGCTAAATCTCAAGATCTTGTGAAGCTTCTATATTTTAGCGAATAACCCATTATTGATGTACCATTATTATTGTCTCTTTGTTTTTAGGTTGGTGTCTTGCCAATATTCTTTTTAGAGTTTCGGGTGACAAGCCATTGTCAAGGACTTGGATGTCAACCAAGTTAAGATTCTTGTTGCCCTGTTGTGATATCATTATGCCCGTGATTCTTTTAATATTTATAATCCATCTTTCCAAGATTAATAAATTCTTTTATTTGCTGATGAAAAAAAATCTTAAAGACATATAGCACAAAAATGCTGTCCACATGTCACAAATAAATCTGTAAAAATTGAAAATATCAAAGCATAATTATATCTGCAACTTATATAAACAATCCACTATATTAAAAAGCCAACTATAAAATTTAGCCCAAACACAAATGTTAGTCCATGGGAGAAATCGATCAGATCAACAAACAAGAATAAAAATCATTACACGAAATTTATGATCGGTTGTTATGTGATTTAGGGAAAGTCTGGGACGGATTGGGTGTTCTGTTGTGCATTATACACAGTACGGTGTGTTGTGCTTTTGGTGTAAACAAAATTATCCGAACAGTCGAACTGTGTTCTAGTAATTTTTTGTAATATCATTTTAGCGCACAACACGACCGCACAACAAAATCCCCATTCCGTGTGGGACCCAGTTTTGTGTTATATCATTGATCCCGCTTTTCCTTTAACTGCATGCTATGGTGACTCAGAAAAGCTAATTTGTGACTTGGACAAAGTTACAGGTAAAGGTTAGATTCTCTACTGGTAACCAATCTTTGTTTTTTCTGCATTTATTTTGATAACCAAAGCTTATTTACTTTTTATAGCTAGTTTAGAACAATAAATATTTGAAAAATTACGTTATAATGAGATATTGATGTATATATTTTCTTTATCTTGAAAAATACATTAGTACTGAATCAGAACTTGCCAAATGTGTTGTGATCGATAATTAATTAATATTTAAAAATATATTAATACTAAATTAGAACCTTGTGCCGTTGTGTACCGTATTGTAAATATATAAGTTTCTATGCACTTATTTGACCCCTTCCGCCCCTTAATATCCTATAAAAAGAAAGTCTTGTCTATTTGGGACCAAATTTAGAAAGGAGAAAAGTTTCTTTTGTACTTTCATTTGATTTGTATTCTCTCTTTCTCCTTAGATTAAATGTATGAGTCTAACATCTTTTATGTAACAAGGTTCAACGGACTAACTCATGATTTGATGGTCAAATTTTGAAACTTAAACGTATGTTTTTCATTAGATCTCATGTTCAAAATCGAAGACTAACTGGTATTAAATTAGAAATAATTCCAAAACTGACCGGATACATCAGTTATAAAAAAAAAGTTTGACCTTTTTTGAAAGAGTAAATCTACGTACACGCCTTTTAGCTTACACTCTCTCACACACTACCTATATTATGCATGGGCGCTACCCACTTAACCCTTAAAAGAAATTCAAAAATCAAAAATCAAAAATCAAAATCTCATACATACAGGAAGGATGTGAGACGGTGTAAACTAAAGAGTGTATATTGATTTATTGTTCCTGAAATTGAATTCTAGTTCCGGCACTCTAGATTATGTCATTGTGCCTTTGGTGTTACTGTCGTTGCAAATGATTATATAGAACTTGTCAAGCAAAAAAAAAAAAAAAAAAGACTAGGATCCATTTGGACTGTGGTATTTATTGAATTTTGTTTTCGTTCTTATGTGAAATTTTTTTTGTAATTTTTTGTTTTTCATCAATTTGTTGTGATTTATTGGTTCATCTCGACGAGAGCTTTCAGAAAAGTTATAAATCATGGACCAAATTTGAAAAAGTTTAGAAAAGACAAAAATAAATCAACTTTAGTGACATTTCTTTAACTTTTGGACATAATTTTATGCTTTTTGGATTCATTTCATCAAGACGGACAAATAAATTACAAAATATTGAGGTCAAAATAACAAATAAAAAAAATGAATAGAAACAAAAAATAAATTACAATAAATTAGTTAGCCCAAACACTACTACAATAATAGTCTAAGATCACGCATAAAAAATTAAAAAGATCTCAGTTTTATAAAAAGCGTGATGAATTTTTTTAGAAAGTCTTTTTAATCACACATTTTCAAAACAACCGTGATAATAGTACCATTTTATCTCGGTATATGATAGCAACGTGATTGTACTTAATATGTTTTAATCTCGATTTTCATAATTTAGGAGCCAAACAAGGCCCTTGTTTTTAATCTATCACGGTTTTAATATGTACCGTGATAAAAAGTTTTGACCTGAAAAATTCTGAAAATTAATTCGTGCCCTAAAAAATTAATTCGCGCCTCTTTATCATCGAGTACTGCTCACCTCACCGACTTGCTCTATTCCATCCGGCCGAACTCGCCTAACAACACCTGTATTGAAGAATCGCGTGAAGATCTGGCCTCTTTATCATCGAGTACTGCTCAGCTACTTGCTCTATTCCATCCGGCCGAACTCGCCTAACAACGCCTGTATTGAAGAATCGCGTGAAGATCTAGAATCGGAAAATGGAAGAACTCATAGCTGTAGAATCGAAGAGAATCACAACGAACTACAAAATAGCGTCCTAATTTTGTAGTTACTGTACGTATCTCTTGCCCTAATATTTACAGATTGTGATTTGTTACTCCATATTTGCCTCTCATTCTTCCTATCGTGTTCTCTGCCATCTGGAAAATATGTCTCTAATCAGTAAGGTTTCTATTTTCTCTTTTTGGGGTATAGCGATGGTTTCTGTATTTTTGGCATCATTTGTTTTGTTTAAACCTTATTGTGCCCAAATGGTTGGTTATTCAGCCTAGACTAGACTTTAGTAGTTACGGTCTGTAAATTGGGCTGTTTATTATTAGGCCTCGTCATATATCTTCTTACTGTTGATTAATATACGCTTAATCGTAGGTGTTGGGAATGGGATATCAATATGTATATGAATGA
>JABCMJ010037994.1:0-14324 GCA_014822125.1 Arbutus unedo | reverse complement strand
AGAAACCAAACATGAGATTGCACGAGATTACGTACGAATAATCTAATCTCGTGCTCCTAATTTGCGAATCAAACAAGATTTTTTTGTATCTTTTGTTTCATTTTTGGGTCATTCCCTCTCCAGCTCTTCACTTCATTGCCTCTCCAGCTCTCCTCTACAACCATCGCCTCTTCAGACTCCATTGACATTCATATTTCACAGTTGCGACTCGCATATAACGCCTCTCCTCAGGCTGCCTTATCGGACCTTCGTGCACTGTTGGACATTCAGATTTAATAGTCCACTGAAGGAGGATATCATTTGATCTCTGTTCAGGAACTTACACCATAGTTCAATTTCCTACTTGCCTAATTGAAAATTCGTGCACCGAACTAAACCACCACAACTTCATCCTCGTTGTTGTATCTCACGATTTGAACTAATATCATTTGATCTTAGTTAAATGAAGGAGGGCAAGTGGGATGTCGATCACAGCTTGGAAGCTCCCCTCCTCCTTCAGTCAATGGTATAGCATATGTTAGTTTTTTATTTCTGTGGATTTCGATGGATGATTGTTGTTGAATCTAACGAGTTTCCACTGTATTGAGCTTTGGTTTTTTTATTTCAGTCATTCAGTTCACCTTGTAGTGTTAATGAGTTTCAATTTTTGCCCAACTAAATCGAAAATCAAACCAAACCAAATCAAATTCGAGTAAATTGAACTGGACCAAATTGAAAACTTGGGTTTGGTTTCGATTATAAAATCCCAAACTTAAATAACCGGTTTGGTTTGAGTTTTCCCGCCAAACTGGACCAAACTAGATTAGTTACACCCTTACTTTTAGGTAAGAGTAGAATCGGACTGATTTTGTCCAGTTTAAAGAAAGAACTTGGACCTAACAAAAAATTTCGGTTTAATTTGGTTCAATTTCGGTCTATTTTTCGATTTTCCATTTGAGTTGGACCAAAAAAATTCTGTAATAAACATTTGAACTATCAATTGGCATAACTCATAAGTGTCAAAAGGTACATATTATAAAAAACCGAACAAATATATATTATAAAAAACACAAAATACAAAAAATACTTATTACAAAGAAAGAAAATTTATTTTATTTTAGTTCAGTTCGATATAATATTTAAGCCTGCAAAATTAGAATCGAACTAATTTTTTTAAGATACCAATCGAATTAGTTAGGATTTGTCTAACTAAAAAATCAAACAAAACCCTTTGGTTCGATTTTCTAATTTCCCATTAACAAGATTCAATTCAATTTATCACCCGTGTCCTAAAAATAGTGAATAAATTCCTCAATAATTTGGGGCCCATGGGCCGCATGTTTAACGGCAGCTGCAATAAACACGTACAGAGCGGACCTCACCATATGTAACGCCCCCAAATCCTATTGGCTTCCGTCGAGAAGAAGAAAGACTCAAATGGGGGGAGATTTTTTTGATCCTAAGCTGAAATTTGGTTGAAAAATACGAAAGCACGTTTCTATTCTCCACAGAGAGAAAGTGCGGAGAGAGAGAGAGAGAGAGAGAAAAGGAAGGAGAGATATTTTTGTATCGCCCCGGATCGCTCCATCTGCGAAATTAGGGTTTCACGGCGTTTCATCTTTACAAAGACTCCCGAGGCTAACGTATACAGGTTCCTCTCTCTACATTTAGCATTACGTTCGCTCCACATATCTATCATCCTTATATCTGCCTGAATTACATGCTCCATGTATCTTTTGTGTCGAGGCGATTCTGTGTAATGATGTTGTATTAAGTTTGTTTTGTTGGTGGTTGCGTTGTTTTTTCCCCTGTAATTGCTATTTGGTAATTGTAGGAGATCTTGGTTGGTTCTCTGATTTTTGCTGTTTGTATGGCTGCATTGTTATGATTCCTGGATGAATGTATCACTTTCTGGGTAAATATTGTTTTTTTGTCAGGTTTTGGTTTCCTAGGAAAGTGTTCAGCCGAGATTTTTGCATTTGATGGTGACGAAAATTGGGGATTTTTTGAATCGGAGATTTTGCTACTGAAAGATAAGTATTGCATACCCATAATAGGGATATCCTGCAATTGGTATTTGAGGTGAAACTTGAGAGGAATTTGGAGAGAAAGGGTGAATTGTTTTCTGACTATGCGGAGTTCATGGGCTGATTCAGTTGCTGCGGCTGAGAAAGCTGCGGCTGGTTCTTCTGCTATTAACGGGAGTGTTGGTACCACTTCTGCCCCAACTCGATCAACATATGTTCCTCCACACTTACGTAATCGAACACCATCGTCGGACCCACCAGCTCCGGTCCACAGGGGATCAACTTTGGACGCCTCTGGCGGTAGTCGTTGGGCTGGTGGTCCAAGGAATGATAATAGTCGTTCTGGGTATAGCGGTGGTGGTGGCGGTGGTTGGAATAACAGAAGTGGCGGTTGGGATAGGGGACGGGAGCGAGAAGTTAACCCCTTTGGAGACGACGACAACACGGAGCAAGAGCTGGATGTACAGGAGAATACGGGGATTAACTTTGACGCATATGAAGATATTCCGGTGGAGACTAGTGGGGATAATGTGCCGCCTCCTGTGAATACTTTTGCAGAAATCGACCTAGGTGAAGCACTTAATCAAAATATACGGAGGTGCAAGTACGTGAAGCCTACACCAGTGCAGCGGCACGCCATACCGATTTCCCTTGGTGGTAGGGATTTGATGGCTTGTGCCCAGACAGGTTCCGGGAAAACCGCTGCTTTCTGCTTCCCAATAATCAGTGGAATTATGACGGGGCAGTTTGCGCAGAGACCTCGTGGGCGTGTAGCTTTCCCACTTGCTCTCATTCTCTCTCCAACAAGAGAGCTCTCAGTGCAAGTGTGTTTCTGATACCTGGCTACTTGTGTTATATGCTCTGTTCTTTGTTAACTCTTTGTCTAATTAAGAGCTTGAAGTTTGTAATTCTGCTTTTAGATTCATGAAGAGGCTAAGAAATTTGCATATCAAACTGGTGTCAAGGTGGTCGTCGCTTATGGTGGAGCACCTATTAACCAGCAGGTCTGTGAGCACTTTCTCTAATTTTTTTTATTGTAGTAATACTTTACTTGAACTTTCTACTGAAAAATCTGAGTGTCATACCCTAATTTTTTCACCTTTGGACGCGGATTGTAATTTTTGTTATTTGAGTAGTTAGCTGGTATGCAGTAAATACGACCAACTTTGTACTCATTTTTTGTATCTCGATTGACAGTCCTCTTTTCTACTTGCTTTGTCACTTGCATCATATTTTGATTTTCTAACAACCACGATTACCATATATATCCGCTATGAAGTATATAGGGCATTCCATGTACCAAAAACACCAACCAAAACCTACAAGTTCAATCAAGAATCTTGCCAAGATACAAAGACTGGACTCTTTAAGTTCAATAAAAGTATCCATAATTGGAAGTGTTCAATAACAGAACAGTAGATGAAGATTACCTCATAATTGCACTAGGTTTAATGACTTTTTTAGCCTTGTGACACTTCTATGGTTTTATATTTGATGGATACGCTCCCTCCCTTGTCTACATGAGCATTGACAATGTCATGGTTGTGGTCCTTGTTTTTTTGGTTTTGTTGTTGTTTTGAACCTTTTCCTTTTAGTTTTGAGATTTTGCCGTCATCTTTGGATTGTTTTCTGCATTGATGGCTACTTATCAATTTTTTCTTTCTTTGATGGCGGTGCTACACTGGAAGTGTGAAACAAGTAAATAGTATTTATTTTCTTCATCTCGGAAGCCACATGATTTTGTGGTAATACATATTACTTTTTGTGTTTTTTCTTTGACGGGTTAATTTTATTGCACAATAATTCAAAGTTATTGCTCGCACATTGCTGGACTATGCAAAGTGTAACCCAACTTGCCGATCCATTTGATTATGAGAGTGGCCAACAAAGTGGAAAGCAGATTGATGCCAACAAGAAAAGTAAAAACTGTACATTTTCTTATAGAGAGGATTCGTTAGGTGATGTCAAAATTATTAGCAATATCTCTGTACATTTAAGATCAGTTATCCAGTTATTGTGTGGACCATAGTTGTCAAATCGAGAATCGAAAAGTTCCGTTTAAGAATCGCGAATTGAATCGAATCGTGAATCGTTCCGATTCGGTCATGATTTTTAAAACATATTAAAAATGCAAATAAGTTGTTTATATAATAACATAGAATATCAAAGAATACTTTAGTCAGTGGAGTGTTCAGTGGTGGACTCCTAGTTGAAAGAATCAAAGGAAATATGAAAATAATAGGCTGTTTATATAGTAGTATAATACTTACTATATAATAAGTTAATAACAAGCTGCTTATATAATTATGTATAAAGAAAATATATACCTGTAGAAAGAAAGTAGAAACTAGAAGCTGGGTGCCGAACAGTCGAAGAAGGTTGGGGCTGGGTATCGTCAGCGGTGGCTGTCGGAGAAAGCTGTCGAAGAAAGTTAGGGCTAGGTGCTGTCGGAGAAAGCTCTCGAAGAAGGTTGGATTAATGGAGAACGTTGGCTTTTGTGAAGAAAACTTATAGATGGTTGAATGTATAGCTTCCCAAAACGAAGTAGGTTTACAAAGTTCCCTAAACAAGTTTGACCTTTCTCTTTCCTATTTCTGTCGACATTTGGGCTTCTGAACCTGAATCGTTCGATTCGCACCATTCTCCAATTCAAGTTACGGTTCGGCGATTCAGGGAACGATTAACACGAATCTACGGTTCATACCACTGATTTGAACTGTTTGCATGCTGAATCGAATCGAACGATTCGAATCGCGAGTTGTGTGATTTCTATAACTAGGTGTGGACTGCATTGGATCCTCTTCTATTTTGCTTGCAGCCTTTTAGTCCTTAGTGTGCTTGTTGCTTGTGTTTCTTAGTGAATTGGCATTTCAGTAGTTGGTCATCTAAACAGATTGATGGGAGTTTACAAGAGTTATTCTGGTAGATGTTTTTTTCACTGTACTGGAAAAAGTTACGGATGCAGAATCTTATTTTGATTTCTTTCACCTAACTAAGTATTCAACAACTATGTTAAATAAAGATTATAGAGGGTGGGCAAGTTTCTGTTTCGTTAAGATGTTTTGGTGATATTTTGTGATATCATGCTTGAGTTTCCATGAAGAACCATACGAGGACATTCACTTGTTGTTCTTACCAGTATGAATAACCATGTAACGAAAGTGAAGGACCCATGACAATGATGGTATGTCCGGAATAATCGACCCGTTTGCCAACATAGTCCCACAAATCTTCCCTCTTTGCATTATATAACAACGTTGGAGATACCTTGCATGTACAACAATCTATAATAAGTTTTACATGGATGCATAAATAGCTTTATCAAAGTACAATAAAAACATGAATAATTTAACACTACACTGTGTATACAATAATCTTCCCTTTTTGGTTGGGCTGTGCGCACACTGATGCACACTTGTGGAGATGTCAACACATACAGACATGAATTAGTTTGGAGGCCATTACTTGGAGCACTCATACCAGAATTAAACTTTGATGTGATATTGCTGAGGTTTTATCAATTGTGAATATTTATTTTTTCTCATAACTAACTGTGCTAGAACAAGAGGCACCTCTTCCGTTGCATTGTTGTTGCTCTATCCGAATTCTTGTTCCACTCTGGATCAGTGTGCAGTATTTTAAGCATTTTTTGTGTTCATCAATTGAGTACATGTTATATTTGGGCAGCTCCGAGATTTGGAAAGAGGGGTTGATATACTTGTGGCCACACCTGGGCGGTTGGTAGATTTGCTCGAAAGGGCAAGAGTATCTTTAGAGATGATAAAGTATCTGGCTCTTGATGAGGCAGATCGAATGCTGGACATGGGTTTTGAACCTCAAATAAGGAAAATAGTGGAACAAATGGACATGCCTCCACCGGGTATCAGACAGACCATGCTGTTCAGTGCCACCTTTCCAAAAGAGATACAGGTTTGGTTCTCTCTGTGAGTATATTATTCAATTTTACATGAAATTTTTTGAAGCATTTGCTCAAGTTTCATCTTATTTGTGGGCAATCATATGAGAGTTAAAATCTTTTGAATCTAAATTCTGGCTATTCAACTCATTATGTGTTTTTAGTATCACCATTCTCCAGCAATTCTCACTTCATTAATTCACAATTTTTTTCCTATACAGCTTCATTATTGCGTGTTACATTGGACATTTTGATCTGCATTTTACAGCATTGCAACACGATAGCATGTACTCTGGGTTATTATCTTCTGCACTTCGTGCAATAAGTTTTCTACTCCGTTTATATGCAGAGACTGGCATCTGATTTTCTTGCAAAGTACATTTTTCTAGCTGTTGGACGAGTTGGTTCTAGTACTGATCTGATCGTACAAAGGGTGGAATTTGTTCAAGAGTCTGACAAGAGAAGCCACCTCATGGACCTTCTTCATGCGCAAAAGGCAAATGGTGTTCATGGCAAGGTATGACTGGAGGGCTTGCTGTTCCATCACCTTCCATTTTATTTAGGCCAAGTGCTTCCTAACCAATTCACCTTGATTCATTTGTATGGAATTCGTTTTTTCTTTGGGTGATAGATTCAAAATTTTTTGAAGGTTTGCAGAGCAATTCTTACCATTTTTTCCCATTTGAAATCAAAAGTAATGTGAAATACAGCGGTCTGGATTCTTAATATTTTCCAATTTTGCACATGAAGAAATAGGGAAATGGCATCAAGAAATTCTTTGTGAGAATGTGTCTGGATTCTTAATATTTTCTAATTTTGCACATGCAGAAATAGGGAGTTGGCATCAAGAAATCCTTTGTGAGAATGTAATTTGACTTTGTAACTACAGCCTGAACAACTTGAGGTTTAAACTGTAAGGATGAGATTGAAATCTTATTAGAAAAGGAGGGACGGAAGTAGGGTTTAACGTTTGATGATGGAAATTCAATGCGAACTTGAAGAAATGAATTTTATTGACTGTTTGCATAATCTGATATATAGGCTGCATAGGCCTTTCCTGGCAAGTGTTTTTTTGTTTGTTTTGGTGGGCTCATTTTAGAGCTTTTTGTGCATGGGATGCATCTCCTTGTTGAGTTTCGGCTAGCATCTGGCTCGTTTTTTAGAGATTTTTGTACATGGATTGCATCTCCTTTGTTGCTTTTTCTATAATTCTTACTAAAATAGAAAAAAGAGGAGGTTGGGAGAAGTTCATTTTTGCAGTGGGATGTTATATCTCGAAATATACAGTTTGATAGTGCCCTTAGTGTTATATTAGAGGAATCTATTTTATATTTTTGTTGCTCTCTCTGTATATTTTAGTTTATCCCTAGAATCCTTAACTTTATTGTCTACTTGATTGTTCCTTCTCTGCTTTTGGTATTGTAGCAAGCTCTGACACTGGTTTTTGTGGAGACAAAGAAGGGAGCTGATTCACTGGAACATTGGCTGTGTATGAATGGTTTTCCCGCTACTACTATTCACGGTGACAGAACGCAGCAGGTAAAAAACTTGTTTTACTTTTGAAGCACTTTAATGTGGGGGCATTTATAGTGTTATAAGTTCATGTTGGTTTTTAGTTTGGGCAAATCATTAAAGCAACTAGTAAAACGAGGAAGGAAGAATGATTGTGTATAACTGCAATTTTATTAGTGTTATATGTCTAAATTATGGTAGATTTTGGAACAGGCTCCTAGACTCGTTTGGGAACTTTTTTTTTTGACTTGGTTGAATCTGTGAAATGTCCATTCTAGGCTTCTACACATTTGTTACATAATTGTTTATACTAATCAAAATAATACCTTGTATACTATTGTTATATGTATTGACTAAATGGCACACTTTTACATTACGGTTTCACTTTCTAAAAGAGCAGTTACTATCGTACACTCCCTCCGTCCCTTGTTGCTAGGCTCATACGGGGAACTCAATTGCATTTCCCCCTTATAAAATGTGAAAAAATTTCCTAGATTACCCATTCTTTTGTACTTTTAAAACTATTTTTAGTCATTGATTAGGGTTAGTTTGTGTAAATTTAAGTACTATTTTCTTTGACTTTCTGAAAAACATTCATTTTGAGACATCCCAAAATAGAATATGGGTCTAGCAATATGGGACAGAGGTAGTACAACTTTTATTGGGACCTCCATGTTGCCATTATTTTGTCATTCTTAGATTAGCTTGAAACCACCTCTGTGGTGGAGTTCCAAGTTGAACAAATCGACTTTAATTCTTGAAATTTGTAGTTTTACTGTTCTGTTTTTTTAAAATTCACATTGTCCTCCTAGATAGGCGCCAAAACAAGGGGCCACGAGCTGCACGAACCTTGGATAAACGTATACATCAAATTTTATTACTAGATTTCTACAGTAACATACATATTCTTCTTCTTTATTTCTGTGCTGGTGGTGGTATTGTATTGGACTCATTTATCATATTTTGACATGTCCGCAGGAGAGAGAGTATGCTTTGAGGTCCTTCAAAAGTGGCAACACACCGATTCTAGTCGCAACTGATGTGGCGGCACGCGGTCTCGATATCCCCCACGTTGCGCACGTGGTAAATTTTGACCTTCCAAATGACGTAGACGATTATGTACACCGGATAGGTCGGACAGGGCGAGCTGGCAAGTCGGGGTTGGCCACTGCCTTCTTCAACGAGAACAACTCTTCGTTGGCTAGGTCATTGGCAGAGTTAATGCAAGAATCTAATCAAGAAGTACCCGCTTGGCTTTCCCGGTTTGCAGCTCGATCTTCCTATGGTGGTGGTGGTGGTGGGAAGGGTCGTCGTTCTGGTGGAGGGCGGTTTGGTGGTAGGGATTTTCGACGAGACTCCTCTTTTAGTAGGGGCGGCAGTGGGGAATACTATGGCAGAGGTTCCGGTTATGGTGGTGGCGCTGGCGGTGGTTACTCTGGAGGATACGGTGGTGGTGGTCAGGGTATGACTAGCGCATGGGACTGATATAATATCCCACTTTTTCGCCACCCTGTGGTTTCATCTTTTGAGATATAGATCTTCTTGTGGTAGCGAATTTCGCATTTTTCGTTTATAGAAGTAATTTGAACTTTTTTGGTTCTCTTTTTTACCATTGTTTCTGATGCTTGAATTTCCCCCATTGGCTGTTGTAATTCTTGAATGTTTTTTCTAATGTTATGGAGTGGGGGCATGAATAACTGTTGACAGTCTAGGGTTCACTTTTTTTTTTTTTTTAAATCTCTTTCCATTGTTAATTTTTGGTGGCTGATGAGCTGGGGAATGTGTGCTCTGGGGGGAGAGTTTGCTTACAGAATTGGTTGTGCCGATTATTGTCGTTGAAATCAAAGGTACTTGTCGTTTTCGAATGTTTTAAAGCAAAAATAATTTTTTAAAATTTTGAAATATCAATTTAGGGGGGCGTTTGATAGTTTCTTTTTTAATTTAAAATTTAAAGTTACAAATTGTGGATTGTAATGAATGATTAGAATGGATATGAATTTATGAAACTGTTTGGATAATTTATGCAGATTAGATTTTGCATCTTTGTTGTAGTGTTGGGTATATAACTAAACTAAATCGCACTGATTTTTTTTTTTTACAATTGCAGACTTCCCAAGTCTTGGTAAGCACTGATTTTTCATATTTTATAAATTATTGAACAGATTTTTTTTACTTTTTAATTTCTTACAAACACAATTAAATTAAATTGATAATAGATCAAAATGTCTCTCATCTTTTTGTCTTTTTTAAATGTTTTATTTATTATTTTATATATTTATGTGTACTAATATAGATAGTTAGAGAGAGGGAAAAAAGTTTATCTACAAAATAAATTTTAAAATTAGAGCTTGAAATGTTAAAATTAAATTAGACTTAATTAAATTAGACTTAAGTTATTTAATTAAGTTTAAGCAAATAAATATGCATATTATATTTTGATAACTTTTTTTACAAAAATTATACTTACCACTTAATTTAACAATTCAACGGACTCCCCCCTTCGTTTTCCATTAATTTCTTAATTATGATCGAGATATTAATTTCTTAATTATGATTGTTTATCTCATAAATTGTTTGTGTTATGTACCGAAAATTCTCATTCATTAATCCGTCTCTACAAATAAAGAAAATTATTAATTCCATTAATATTTTAATTAAAACTATTCAATTAACTTTTTCTTTTTTCAACAAAATCATATATTTAAAAAGCACATAATCTCTAATCTTATTAAACTGATAAAAAAAACTTATACAAAATTGACCAAAATTAACATTTAAAATTTTAATAAAAAGGTAAAACATTAAAAAAAAGTACTGAGTTAATTATATTCACTTCTTTTTCCAAAATTTATATTATATATAAGTACGATTAGCTAGTAATGTACTGTACGTACATCTAGCTCCATAGTTAAAAATACATGTAAAAAATTAAAAAAAAACCAAACATATAAAGTCAAAATATTTACTCACATACTCCATATATATACATATATATGTATGTATGTATGTATTGAAAATCAAAAGAACGTATGAAGGATATAGATAGTAAAATAGTGTTTTTAGTTGGACTTAAAATAAAAATGCATGCAAAAGTTCCTTCAGAATTATCTATTCTACTATATAAATGTTGTAATTGTGTCCATTTTCAATTTTTTTCATTGCCCACGAAATTTATTCCTATTTATTTTTAAATTATTTGATTGTCCAATAACTCTTAATAACTTTCAATAACCATAAAGGTAAAAGACAAATTTTTTCCCACTAATTACTCTACATAATTGCCCATTTCTTTGACTAGCTCCACTCGCCTCTTCAATTAACTATTCCCACGATAATTCTTTGAGTAAAACTTTTGAAAAATGTCATTTGCATTTAGGTTAATTTCTAAACACTCAAAAATTTATTGTCCGATTGGAGTTGCATTTCCAAACAACCCAACTCCACAACAATGCCTCGTGATGCAACATAGCTCCCTTGTTCTGAAAACTTAACTGTGAATTCAAGTCAAGATAGATTATTCGTTAAGTTTAAGCATATTAGTAAGTAGAAAAAAATAAGAATTCTCCTACTGACAAAGAGCGAATCGCAAATAATCTAATTTAAAAATCAAGCAATTTCATTATTTAAATTGTAATTTGGAGAAACGTCCTTATCTCTCTTGACAACGTACGTAAGATGTATGTGACTTACAACACGAGTGATGGTTTGAAAGATGAAAAAGAGGCAACCAAAATTATAAAGAATCATTTGATGTTTGTACTTTGCATCCCAATCAAGGACTTACAAAATGCGAGTCATCACCCAATATTTATTTTATATTTCATTTTTCTTTCAACCCCCAACTTTTTGACATTAAATACACACGAGTTACTTGACGGTAGAAAATCAACAAAATGGACCCCAACAAGCACACAAAACATGCTACTTGGAATATATAATTAGAATAAGTTTACTAACACATCAAGTTGTACATTAAAGTGTATATTATGCCTACATGGCATATCATTATAAGATAAAATATAAAAGCGGGTTCCATGAATTTTGATATGTGTTCAAATTAGTAGATGCCACATAGGTATGATATATAATTTAATGTACAACGTGATGTGTTATAAGTTGTTGTAGAAAATCTGTCTTCGGAATGTGAACCTTGGCAATGAAATATATTACAATACATGAAAATAAAAATAATCTATGTCTATGTCCTATATGTTCCATTGACTTAACATAATCAATGGTTATTGCCCCATCAGTTATCAATTGTCTCACATAGTTATGTCTAAGTTCTATATGCATGGACTTACTATTGTACACTTGGCTATACGCTCGTGATAGAGTTGTCTCTTGCTATTACAATGCAAAGATATTTGTGGCATAGGCTTAGACCACATTGAAATTTCTAATAATAAATTTCTCAACCACTCCGTCGTTTTGCTTCCAGAAGCTAAGACCACAAATTCGGCTGTCATAGTCAAATCTGTAATGAGAGTTTGCTTCTTTGATCCCCAAGAGATTGCTCCTCCACCAAGTGTAAAAATCTAACCACTTGTTGACAAGTTTTCATTACGCCCAGTTATGCAACTGGCATCTGTGTGTCATTTAAAAATCGAAGAATATCCACTATAGACTATTCCAAAGTCTATAGTACCTCTCAGGTGCCTCAATACTCTATCTATCGTATTCTAATGCATTTGTCCTGAGTTACTAATATACCTACTAAGTTTATCCACATCAAATGCAATATCCGGTCTTGTACAAGTTAGGCATACATTAAGCTACTTATCACTCTATAATACTCTAGTTGTGATACAACTCTTCCAACAGTAGTGTCCAACGGCATATGCGAATCATAAGGTATAAAAACCAGTGCGCTATTGAAGTGATTAAACGTCTTTAAGATCTTTTCAATATAGTGTTCTTGAGATAGAATTAAATGACTATCACGTTGTTTAATTCTAATACCCAAAATTACATCAGCGACATCCATATCTTTCATGCTAAAGTTAGTTGAAAAAAAATCTTTTGTACTCTGAATGCTCTGTAGGTCTATACCAAATATGAGCATATCGTCTACATACAAACAAATAATCACACCACATTTGCCATTGAACTTGTTATATACACATTTATCATATTGGTGTATTCTAAAGCCATTTGACAAAATAACTTTGTCAAACTTCTCATGTCACTACTTGGGTGCTTTGTTTAAGTCCATAAAGTGCCTTAATAAGCTTGCACAATTTATGTTCTTGACCTTGTACCACAAAACCCTTTGGTTGTTGCATATAGATTTCTTCATCTAACTAACCATTAAGGAACGCAGTCTTCATGCCCATTTGGTTAATCTCAAACTTATAGATTGTAGAAAGAGCAGCTAGAACTCTTATTATTGAGATTCTAGCAACCAAAGCATATGTATCAAAGTAATCGACATCCTATTTATGGATAAAGCCTTTGGCAACTAATCTGGCCTTGCACTTCTATTTTTTTTTTTTGAAAATCTATTTACAACCAATTGGTTTAGAACTAGGAAGTAAATCAGCCAGAATCTAGGTATTATTTCCCAATATATAATCCATCTCATCTTGTATAGTCTTCTTCCGAAAGGCAACATCTTGAGATTTCATGGTTGCCTCAAAAGTCAATGGGTCTATTTCCGCATGTAGCAAAAACACATTGTAATAACATGTAATTTTTCAAATACCTTCTACTAGATAAACTATAAAATCAAGACCAAATATTTTCTCCTTCCGAATTTGTTTGCTCCTTCTTAGTTCAACCTGTTCCACGGGTTCATTATCCTCATCCAAGACCTGTATAGGTTCATTGTCCTTTCTGGTCATCAAGGGTAATGGGTCTGAGTCTTTGTTAGACTCCATGTCCTTACTTGATTTTAACCTTGGAATTGTGTGAAACATATTTTCATAAAATACGGCATCTCGAGACTCAATAATAGTGTTTATAGAAACAACATCGTTTGGCTCGGCCACTAGAAACCTATATACTTTACTATGTAAAGCATATCCAAAGAATACACAATTGATTTCTTTTTTATCTTTTTTTTTTTTGTTGTTCAGGTAACTTAACAATCGCCCTATATCCCCAAGTCTTAAAATAATTTAGGTTAGATTTCTTTTTGGACCAAAATTCATATGGAGTAATATTGGATTTTTTTTAGCGGTACTCGATTCAAGATATAAGTGGCGATAAGTAAGGCTTCACCCAAAAAACTGCTAATCATTCTAGTATTATTAAGCATAGCATTTACCATCTCCGTTAAAGTCCTATTTTTTTCGGTCACTCCATTTTGTTGTAGTGTGTAAGGTGCAGTTAATTCATGAATAATACCTACAATTTCACAATAATCGGAAAAGTGATATTCACTACCCCTATCGAATCTAAGTTGTTTTATCTTAATTCCATATTTATTTTCTACTTCCGTTTCATATATTTTGAATTTATCAAGAACTTCATCATTTGAATGTAACAAGTAAACATAACAAAATTTTGAATAATCATCTATAAATCTGGTAAAATATTTCTTGCCTTCTCTAGTATGGGGTGCTATAAAAATCACATACATTACTGTGTGTTAGTTCAAGTAAAGATGAAGTTCATTCAACTTTAGAAAATGACATTCTACTTATCTTAGTTTGCATGTAAATTTTACATTTATCAACCACATAAAATTCATATTTAGGAATTAAAGTTGATTTAACTATACAATCTATTTTCCTTGTGCTAATGTGTACTTTGATTATTTAATTTCAGCTCCCTTCATTTAATTTTTGCTTTCGTTTTTTTTTTATCAATGTAAATATTACGCTTATAAGTATTAATATTCGCATCTCTAATCTGCAACTCTAGAAATTTCTAGTCCGCATTTCTAG